>CAWUFW010000609.1:0-120000 GCA_963921515.1 Calotriton arnoldi | reverse complement strand
TTCACCCCGACAGGCGGCACAATAGTTTCGGTCTTCAGTGGCATTTTAAGGCTTGTTTGTGGTACCTGGAAATGCTACTGGGCTATTTGGGGCGAGTGGTAAAACTTTGGTAGTTTTGAGATTTATGATCTGAACATTAACAAACCAGTCACAGGAAGATTCACAGCAGCGTTTTCACACCTACGTCTAACTTACCTGCGCAAATTGCCCCCTGCAGGTCCTGATGTCAGATCAGAAGCAGGGTGTCTACTCACAAAGGTGTTCTCCAGTACGGAACGGAGTTGTTGTGTGGTACTCCTTCAAATACTCTCACATGCCTTTGGGGATTGGCCACAAAAAATCTAAAATGGGAATATTTGGGGAATGTTTATGTATAATTAGTACAGATTGATGAGCCTGTGCCCGCTTTGCCCTTCTGTTATAGGGAGGTGCAGGTCTGGGCAGATTCACAAAGGCATGTAAGAGTACGTAAAAGAGTTCTCCTCTAGGACTGCTTCCATTTTTCATAAATGCTTCTGTGGCTTGGCCCCTTTAATGTTGACATGTGCTCCTTCAGGTGGAAATCACGACTGTATGGATCAGGAATATACTAATGATGTCAACAGTCAAGGGGTGCCTGTGCCTTGCAGCAGCCTTTGCTTGTGACCTTGTGATCTGGTGATACACGTTGAAAGCATCAACAGTGCCTCTGGGAGATACAGTGATGGGTGAAATCAATAATGTTCTTGGAAGGTTTGTGGCTTTATCCAGGTCTGGAATAGAAGTGTGAGGACCTTTAAATTGGGCATTAGTAATAACTGTTATTCACAGTACTTTGAAACAGCAGAGGTGCAGTTTTAAGCCCTAAATGAAGTATAAAAAAAGTTAATATCATTCCACTTCTTCTTTCTCTTCTTCTTCTTCTCTTTCTTCTTTTTCTTCTTCTTCTTCTTCTACTACTTCTTTTTCTTCTTGTTCTTGTTCTCCTTCTTCTTGTTCTTCTCCTTCTTCGTCTTCTTCTTCTTCTCCTCGTCCTCGTCCTCCTCCTTCTTCTTCTTTTTCTTCTTCTTCATCTTGCTCTTCTTCTTGCTATTATTATTATTTTTATCCCTTAAGCTCTGTATATAACAGGAAACCCCTGTGCATGCAAAGTAAAAATACATTACTCAAGTGTTGATCTTGTCACATTTTCATGTCCGAATAAAGATGTACTCAAGTAGTCGTATGTGTAGGTGGAGCGTGTTGTTGATGCTCTGGAAATCAGGTTGGTAAGTTCTAGTTTTCCGCTTGTAACTTCACTGGTATCACAATTTATAAATCAGACTAGATATGCATGTAGAGTTATGTATCAATGGGGTAACCCGCAAATCCACTGGACTCGGGTGCAAACTGGTACAAAAAAGATTGTCTCAGTGGACGATAATCAAACACAAAATACAAAGATATACACAAATGGTCTATGTTGCTAAGAACGTTTGACAACACCACCTTCGGTTTATACCATCAAATGGTTGTGATTTAATCTCATCACCAATTGGAACAATCAATACATATACATAGTACAATACATGTAAATCTTAAAGTTTTAAAATTGGTGCAACCTAAAAGAAGGGGAGGGAGGGTTGTGAAAAGTGCGTGATGTGAGGAAAGGAAAGGTAGTGTACATGTGAGCATCAAATTCAATATTTACAACCTATCCAGCCATCAACTGGCTTGTACATATATGAAAAATCAAAACATCAAAAGGATGCAGATAAACAATCTCTGTCATCCATGTTTGAAAGAAAGAAATGGTCAACGTTTTGACCCCTATATGTGGCAGGGAGCTTTATTCCTTGCGGACGGGGTCTTCATCAGGACTGGGGCACATAGACGCGGAAGCACCAAAACAGCAAGAAGGATTCAGGCTGAAGTAGAAAAGAAAGGGCCTCGCAGGCTCTCATATGACTAGCTGGCGTGTATTCCAGGTAAACATGAGCCAGGGTTGATGAGTAACCAGTGGCTCGTGGTTGCTGATATAAAACCGGTCTGACAGCTAATGTTAGTTGACCATTTCTTTCTTTCAAACATGGATGACAGAGATTGTTTATCTGCATCCTTTTGATGTTTTGATTTTTCCTATATGTACAAGCCAGTTGATGGCTGGATAGGTTGTAAATATTGAATTTGATGCTCACATGTACACTACCTTTCCTTTCCTCACATCACGCACTTTTCACAACCCTCCCTCCCCTTCTTTTAGGTTGCACCAATTTTAAAACTTTAAGATTTACATGTATTGTACTATGTATATGTATTGATTGTTCCAATTGGTGATGAGATTAAATCACAACCATTTGATGGTATAAACCGAAGGTGGTGTTGTCAAACGTTCTTAGCAACATAGACCATTTGTGTATATCTTTGTATTTTGTGTTTGATTATTATCCACTGAGACAATCTTTTTTGTACCAGATATGCATGTAAGTATGAAGTCAGTATTTGTAGAGCGCCAACCCAGCCAAGGGCCGGTCATACTTAACAAACACGGGAGAATCCTGGGGAGGGATCATAGGGGGTGTATGTGCAAGGAAGTTGCACAGAGTGTACTTTTAAGACTGAAAGGAGGACCTGTTATACCAAAGTTATGTCTTCTCTGCCCCATGTGTCACTCAGAAGTGGTGACTTATCCAAGACAAGCTGCCACCTGACACCATGCTGGGTGAAAAGTTAACCCCTTCCTTGCCATGCCATGGCCATCTATGCAGAAAGGTACTACACAGAAACACATTAGTGGCTATCCTAGGCGCCCATGACCACCAGTGCTTGTCACATGTCACGTCAGACGTCTTTACTACAAAGGGTCGTCCAGTGCGTCAGGCCACGGGTTTGAAAGACACTGCAGGATGTACCGACTATGACTCTTGCATACATATTTTTTATTTATTCTTTTTTTTTATTACATAAGGCTACTGAGACAGTTAAGCTGTCTCTAGGCCAGACCTAAAAGAGGAAGCATACTGATCTCTAAGTTTGCCCTTTGATCAGCCTTTTAAGTGTTCCGGTAAGGCCACCACCAAACTACGTCTTGAGGAAATCGCTTTCTAGCTAAGAACAAAGATTTAACTTCCTAGAGAAAAAGAAAAGGGTGCTTTACCATGGGCCTTGTGCTGAAGACCTCCACTACCCATGACTTGGTGACATTAAGGAGGACATGTCAGATGTCCGGCAAAGCTGGACAGACATCCAGCACTCCATTTCATTCATCTCTGGTGGTGGCTTGGAAGTGACAGTAGCAGATGTGCCTCACAGTGGTGATACATCACTGTGGAACCTTCTCCTCCTGAAAATTAGACTCAGTAGAACCAGCTTTGTTTTCAGAAAATCCCTTAATTCCTAGGGTTTTTGTGTTCCAAAGCCTATCATGAGGGTTAATCCTTGCGGTGTGGCAACTGGCCGCCACGCCGGCGTCCCGCTGCCACACCACCAAAGCCATAATGAGACCACACGCCGGATCCCGACTGCTGGCTGGCCCATGGCAGTGCAGTGCTAAGGCTTATATGTGAGCCTTAGAAAGGCACCACAATGGGAACGCCATTGCACGCTCCTGCAGGATATGGACTGTCAAGTCCGTGCCCTGCAGGAACTGGGGGTGCATGCATACAGGGGGGCACACTATGTGCCCCCCTGCATGCATCCCCTGGCATAGAGGCAACAGGGGGACCTGAATGGCCCCCTTTGTTTCCTTACCACCACGCTTTCATTGCCGGACTCACCGCTATGAAAACTGTTGGTGAGGAAGCTCCTAATATGCTTGGCGGTGCCGCAGTGGCACCACCAGCATATTTGGGGCCTCAGACCAAAAGTCCCATGGCGGTCCGTCCGCCCAACTTGTAATAGAGCGGTCAGATCACCAGTGTGGTGGTAGCCGCACCGCCACTGTGGGTTTGGCCGTCTATCGGACAGACAAACTCAAAATGAGGCCCTTAATGTCCATTAATAAAAATTTCGAATGACATTTCAATTCCAAAGTGGGTTAAAATACTATAATGCTAAATACAATTCAGTCAAAACAATAAATATAGACTTAAAATTGTTTAAAAATTTACATATCCTATAAGAGTCAGCAATAGTTGGTGGCAGGCAAACAATATTTGAAAATAGGGTTGCATAGTGTTTGGTAGCGCTGAGTCCCTCATGTCGTCGGTTTTATGCAGGCAATATGCTCTTTGTCCAAGTTGTATCTCCGCTCCTTCATCTATGGTCTTAGTAAATTCTTAACCTAAGATACTTCTGAGTAAAGAGTGCGTTGTGCTTCATTCTAAGAGAATCCAGTACAAACTCTAGGTTTTTACTTCCAGTTCACGTTTAACCAATTGCCTGAGAGTGTATGGAAGGGCGTGTGGTAATCGAAATGGCTACAAGTGCTTTGACTGATGTGTGGATGATGCCAAGTTCTGCTCTTAGGGTTCGCAATGGAAGACTGTTCCTCTTGATACAAGGGACTCTGATGGTTGGGATCATCAACAAACGCAGTCACCTGTCCTGGGGAATTTACAAAACCCTTTTATGTGGACAATCCAGACACCTTCTGAGCTGGTTACATCTGATCAAGAGAACATCGTCCCAAATTTGCAGGCATTTAGTGGCAATACCTATGTGAACATTTCTGCTTGGGAGCTTAATTCAGGATATACCATAATGTGTTTTTCCTCATTATATCTATGTCCCTTTTCAGATTTTGCACTTGATTTGTGTATTGTAATCTAATTAGCTTATTTAAACTAGATAATAGTGTTTGTTTATTTTTGTCTGCTTTGTCAACAGTCCAGTTTCTTTTACCCATTGCATCTTTTATTTTAATTTTTTTATTTGAAAAGTTTTATAAAGCGCGAACAAGACCCAAACGGGTATCAGAATGCTGTACAACAGAAAGTATGTTGGCAGGAGGTAACAGCATGAGTACAGTACAATATAGAACATAAAAAGTACCTGAAACATAAAAAGGTCAAGGGGGAGCATGGGAAAGGCGACATAAAAAAAAGAGGTGATCCACAGGTATCGGCCCAACTAGTAGGCGCTGTAAAGTTCCAGCAGAGCTGTATATCAAAAGGACAACCAAACAAATTTTGAACACAGGTAAAAAGACTGTCAAGCAGGAGATGGAAGTAAATAGAGAATGACATTGGGGCTATTGCTGATGAAGGTCATTCGGGAGTAGCCATTTGACATGTTTTTTTTAAGAAACAGTCGATGGGTTGGATCTGATCTCAGGAGGAAGGGCATTCCAAATTCTTGAAGCAAGCCCGGAGAAGGCACGGTTGTAAGTTCTTTTCTTGTTGAATTTAGGAGGTTTCAAAAGTAGAGTATTAGAGCTTCTTAAGTTCCGACAAGAGCCGGTTAGCTCAAGATTGTTTGCCAGGTAAACGGGGGTGTTGTAGTGAATAGCTTTGTGCGTCAGGCAGGCTATCTTGAAACAGATCCTTACTTCAATGGACAGCCAGTTAAGTTGAATTAAGTCAGGAGTGATATGGTCATGTTTTCTGGAGCCCGTGATGAGTGTGGCATAAGCGTTCAGAGTTGCTCTCTGTGGAGCTAAACTAGCTTTAGGTAGCCCAGCTAGGGTCACCAAACCATATAACAATCGTGAGATAACTAGGGATTGGACTGCTTACTGGATGTCCTCAGGAGGTAAGAAAGGCTTGATTTTCCTAAGAGTGTTGAGCTGATGATTGGCACTCCTAATAGTGGCACTGATGTGCGCGTGCATATTTTGGTATTTGTCCAGGTTAACGCCTAAAGATCTAGCAGAGTCAACAATATGAGGGGTGCAGTTGAGTGCGGAAAGTTGCTTAATCCAGTCTTGAGTAGGTGCCGAGTAGTTATGGGGGGCAATCAGGAGGAATTCTGTTTTGATGGTATTTAACAACAGGTGATTATGCGTTAGCCATTGTTGAGTTTTTAGAAGTGCACAATTTAGAGTTTTATGTCATCTGGAGAGGAGGTATTCAAATACAGTTGATTGTCATCAGCATACATATGGTATTGAATGCTAGAGCAGTTCAGAATATCAGAGAAAGGTTCCATGAAAATATTGTCTCTTCCTCGGTTTTTGTAGCCTAAGGCGGCCCTTTGTCATGACCTGCAACTCTTTACCTAACACTTGACAGGCACTCATAGCTGGACATGGATCTCCTTCTTCAGTGATATCATCCACACTTCTCCCTTTCAAAATCATGTTCTTCAGTTTACTGCAATCATCATCAGGACCAGACCCTTCACCAAAGTGTGCTACCCTCACCTTAATTAATTGTTCTCACCCCTGCATGCTCCGGCATGCAGCCTTTTCTCCAGCATGCTTTGCAGTATTTTCCTATGGCAGACTATCCTTTAAATAAGGCTGTGTGGCTGGTACTTCTGCAACAATGGCAAATTACTTTGCCTTCAATGTTTTTCTCTTTGCTGAATTCCTGCTTAGGACTCTTGCCACTAGTGCAGGCTGCACAATTAATTGTATTTCTTATCACATTTATCATCATTCACTTCTTTAACCCAAGAAACTGTTCTATGGGCGTGGCTATTGTAATGAGCTCATCCAATGAGAGGCACCCATAAACCAAAGATGCTCTTGCATCACTCAGCTGCCAGATATAAACTAACAGCGTTTGCATGTGCGGCGGACCGAGGAGCCGCTTATGTTGTATGTAGCCCGCATTGACGTGCGGCAAGGGACATCCCCTTATTAGCTCAAGGGCTGATCTGGCCCTATCATCAGACCAACCATACAATGCATCAGGCATTTCCTCTGTGTGTGAATCGCCTGGGAGGCCGTTTTTTAGGTCTGGCATTTGAGACAGCTTTGGATGCTTTTCCAGACTATACTTAAAAAAAAATCAATACATACATAGAGGGGCTTTAGCTCAGCAGGTTTCATCCATTGGTCTATTGTTGTGTCATTCACATTTTGTTTCTGCCCACCACTGCATGCAGCATTGGGAACAGGTCAGCCCATTTTACCCGTTGGTTCGCTTGACTGAGTGACTGCACAACACTTGTGCACATTGTTCACATCCACTTACAAATAGTTCCTTTCTCCTCAGTGACACAGCTCTTTCAAAGTGTGCCTTTTAATTAGGAGCACCGGCAGAGTAACGGGTAGGTCGCTCGCAGTCCGCAGCGATCTGGAACAACGGGACGACGCTTTGCGCAACTCCACCCGTGCTCATTGGAGCACTGCCCCTTGTATCTAGCGGTCGGTGCAATTGTTGATCGCAATTAAGGCATACTCCATATCATTTTGCGTGTGGGACAGCATGGCACTAGATGAGACATGTGCCTCTGACTGTTCCATTAGGAGTAGTTTAGTTTTCATTTTTCACGGTCCTGATGAATTGCCTTGATCTATAACGACTTAAACGGCAAGAAACATGTTGACCACTACCTGTACCTTGAGCTAACGTGGACCATTATATCCACCTTGGCCAACACCTGTTTTTAACATAACCTAGGGTTTAACATATTAAACTTAATCTTCAAATCCCTAAGAGTTATTTTTAATCCTTAGCACTCCACTCACACATTACTCCCTCACCCCCATACTCACACTTCACAAACGGCAGCTCAAAAGAACTCCGGCAAAGAGCCCCTTCGCGGAGCCCGTTGGGCATTGCAGCACCGGCCCAACGAGGAGCTGCCCAATGATGATGCATGACACCCCTCGGGGTGTGTGAAGGCTCTTGCTCCTGAAGGATCAGATCCCCCGGACTTGATCACTCAGGAATGTACTGACCCACTTCTTCAATAGGAACTGCACACCTTTTTGTTTTCCAGTTCTTCTTGGGGGCGTGTGTGCTGGAACTCTATTTTGCCCTCCGTCCCTCCTTGTGATATTGTGCAGATTGGACAGTCCGCTGTTGGGTCGCTTCTCTTATAGTAAAAGGGGTTTAGCAACCACTCGAGAAGTTCACCCACAGGAAGCGGAGCAGACACGGGCCAAGGTAAATAGATGGTCACACCAAAAGGGTCTCCAGGGGCCTTCCCTCAGCTGTCCAGTTCTACGAAGCACGGGCGGGGGGGTCACACAGTCACTTGACCCACTTCTGATCGTTCTTGGAAGTGTTCCTCCAGCCCAGTCAGTCACTCTCACCACCCAGGCCTGAGTCGGCAATACTACCTGGCAACATGGTGTTATCGCGGAAGGACAGGTGAGAAGAGGGCAAATGGTCCGCCGCGCTGAGGTCCAAGTAAGGGAACAGAGAATGAATGGAGAATAAAGCTGGGGGGGCTCTCGGAAGGAAGAGGCACCCCGTCAGCCACACGTTGATCAGAGTCGCACCAAGGCAATCCGGGCACAATGTCGGGTGAGCAATGATACGGGTCGCACCAGGCCATTCCGGTCACACACAATGAAGGGTTGCAAAATCCGTACCTCCTTGGAAATGAGGCACAACGTCCGGTGCACGTCGATATTACTGGTCGCACCAGACAGTTCCGGTCACACACACAAGTGCAAATTCAGCAATGCTTAACGAGGTAGAATGAGGCATTACAACGGTTATGCCCCCACCTCTGAGGGTCGCAACCTGTAAATTGAACACCACACTCAATGAGCATGCAGTCGGCGTGTCGCACAAGAGAGATGCGGCACGATTGACGAAGCGCGCCACATGGGTCCCACAACTGGTGAATCTGCTCCACCCCAGCAAGACGCTCATGCGTGCCACGGTCCCCATGATGAGGGGGACTGCACGCCTTAGATGCGGGCCAGCCTTTGGGCTCAGCACAAGGCAATCCAGTCTCCAGGCACAGTTCTTAGTTCCATACTCACACCGCGCTACCAGTTACCAGATGATGTGGGCACTTGAGAGGGCATTGCGCTTCAGGTGTCACAGGTAGACTGTGTGGGTCCCTCTTGGGAGATCTTTGATGTCCCTGAGACCTCTGAAAGACCAGGGGGCAAGCTCAACAAGCCCTTGGTGATCACACTTCAGGTGTGCCACACAGCAGCAGATAGTTGGCCCAGGCCAGCACTATTCAGGAAGGGCACGTGGTCCCTTTCAATGGCAGTAATCCTCCTTGTGCAAAACAGAGTCCTCTGGCACTGTGCACCACGTAGTCCAGGTTCTCCGGTCCTACGTCCCAACAAGTGTATCTCACCCCGTGCTGAATTATAGCACCAGTAGTTATACTAACTACAAAAGAAGAGGAGCCCAGTTTTTAAGAGTATAAGGGTCCGTAGACCATTAATGTCTCATATCTCCCAAAACACTGAGCAAGTTCAATGTGACAAAACAATAGAAATCAAACACTTCTTAAGTTGAAAAGAAACAACAAAAATGTCATATGTTGAATTTGTATTTTCTTTTTTTGTTTTATTTGACAATCTTCTTCACATAACACATGTTAGAAACTACACCCTACGCGTTTTGTCCCAAAATCAGGGGACTTCTTCAGGGCTGTGATTTTTCTGAGGTTCAAATCGATGTATTCAAATTTATAAAAACGTTGAACTAAAACTTTTTTTGCTCTAAATCCTGGAAAAATATATGATATTAATAAAAGTATTGAATTATCTGACATGACCATTTCTAAGGTTAAAAATGTTCTTTGTATGTTATCTTTAAATGAGGAGTGTTACATCAAAGAATTGCTTAATGAAATGCAGATACAACCTGATCTCTCTAGTGATAGTAATTTGAGGCCTAAATCTAAATTTGTTCCACAAAGTATACAGTTAGTGGGATAGAGTTATTTTACAAACGGGTTATGAATTATTTACATGTATTGGAAGATAAATCTAGATCAACATATAACAAAAGATATACAAAGAAAAATGTATCTAGAAATGAGTATCTGGTGTTAAATAAGCTTAAATCCAATGATTTTCTTATAATTCGAGAGGCGGACAAAGGAGGTAACGTAGTTGTGATGAATCGTTCACAATATCGAATTGAGGTGATGAGACAGTTGAGTGAAACAACTTTCTATAGGAAGGTGTGTTCCAACCCCATTCCAATGGTCAAAATTCTAATAAACGAGAAATTGGCACATTGGCACGATTTATATCTCCAGCCCAGTCAGTCACTCTCACCACCCAGGCCTGAGTCGGCAATACTACCTGGCAACATGGTGTTATCGCGGAAGGACAGGTGAGGAGAGGGCAAATGGTCCGCCGCGCTGAGGTCCAAGTAAGGGAACAGAGAATGAATGGAGAATAAAGCTGGGGGGCTCTCGGGAGGAAGAGGCACCCCGTCAGCCACACGTTGATCAGAGTCGCACCAAGGCAATCCGGGCACAATGTCGGGTGAGCAATGATACGGGTCGCACCAGGCCATTCCGGTCACACACAATGAAGGGTTGCAAAATCCGTACCTCCTTGGAAATGAGGCACAACGTCCGGTGCACGTCGATATTACTGGTCGCACCAGACAGTTCCGGTCACACACACAAGTGCAAATTCAGCAATGCTTAACGAGGTAGAATGAGGCATTACAACGGTTATGCCCCCACCTCTGAGGGTCGCAACCTGTAAATTGAACACCACACTCAATGAGCATGCAGTCGGCGTGTCGCACAAGAGAGATGCGGCACGATTGACGAAGCGCGCCACATGGGTCCCACAACTGGTGAATCTGCTCCACCCCAGCAAGACGCTCATGCGTGCCACGGTCCCCATGATGAGGGGGACTGCACGCCTTAGATGCGGGCCAGCCTTTGGGCTCAGCACAAGGCAATCCAGTCTCCAGGCACAGTTCTTAGTTCCATACTCACACCGCGCTACCAGTTACCAGATGATGTGGGCACTTGAGAGGGCATTGCGCTTCAGGTGTCACAGGTAGACTGTGTGGGTCCCTCTTGGGAGATCTTTGATGTCCCTGAGACCTCTGAAAGACCAGGGGGCAAGCTCAACAAGCCCTTGGTGATCACACTTCAGGTGTGCCACACAGCAGCAGATAGTTGGCCCAGGCCAGCACTATTCAGGAAGGGCACGTGGTCCCTTTCAATGGCAGTAATCCTCCTTGTGCAAAACAGAGTCCTCTGGCACTGTGCACCACGTAGTCCAGGTTCTCCGGTCCTACGTCCCAACAAGTGTATCTCACCCCGTGCTGAATTATAGCACCAGTAGTTATACTAACTACAAAAGAAGAGGAGCCCAGTTTTTTAAGAGTATAAGGGTCCGTAGACCATTAATGTCTCATATCTCCCAAAACACTGAGCAAGTTCAATGTGACAAAACAATAGAAATCAAACACTTCTTAAGTTGAAAAGAAACAACAAAAAATGTCATATGTTGAATTTGTATTTTCTTTTTTTGTTTTATTTGACAATCTTCTTCACATAACACATGTTAGAAACTACATCCTACGCGTTTTGTCCCAAAATCAGGGGACTTCTTCAGGGCTGTGATTTTTCTGAGGTTCAAATCGATGTATTCAAATTTATAAAAACGTTGAACTAAAACTTTTTTGCTCTAAATCCTGGAAAAATATATGATATTAATAAAAGTATTGAATTATCTGACATGACCATTTCTAAGGTTAAAAATGTTCTTTGTATGTTATCTTTAAATGAGGAGTGTTACATCAAAGAATTGCTTAATGAAATGCAGATACAACCTGATCTCTCTAGTGATAGTAATTTGAGGCCTAAATCTAAATTTGTTCCACAAAGTATACAGTTAGTGGGATAGAGTTATTTTACAAACGGGTTATGAATTATTTACATGTATTGGAAGATAAATCTAGATCAACATATAACAAAAGATATACAAAGAAAAATGTATCTAGAAATGAGTATCTGGTGTTAAATAAGCTTAAATCCAATGATTTTCTTATAATTCGAGAGGCGGACAAAGGAGGTAACGTAGTTGTGATGAATCGTTCACAATATCGAATTGAGGTGATGAGACAGTTGAGTGAAACAACTTTCTATAGGAAGGTGTGTTCCAACCCCATTCCAATGGTCAAAATTCTAATAAACGAGAAATTGGCACATTGGCACGATTTATATCTCCAGCCCAGTCAGTCACTCTCACCACCCAGGCCTGAGTCGGCAATACTACCTGGCAACATGGTGTTATCGCGGAAGGACAGGTGAGGAGAGGGCAAATGGTCCGCCGCGCTGAGGTCCAAGTAAGGGAACAGAGAATGAATGGAGAATAAAGCTGGGGGGCTCTCGGGAGGAAGAGGCACCCCGTCAGCCACACGTTGATCAGAGTCGCACCAAGGCAATCCGGGCACAATGTCGGGTGAGCAATGATACGGGTCGCACCAGGCCATTCCGGTCACACACAATGAAGGGTTGCAAAATCCGTACCTCCTTGGAAATGAGGCACAACGTCCGGTGCACGTCGATATTACTGGTCGCACCAGACAGTTCCGGTCACACACACAAGTGCAAATTCAGCAATACTTAACGAGGTAGAATGAGGCATTACAACGGTTATGCCCCCACCTCTGAGGGTCGCAACCTGTAAATCGAACACCACACTCAATGAGCATGCAGTCGGCGTGTCGCACAAGAGAGATGCGGCACGATTGACGAAGCGCGCCACATGGGTCCCACAACTGGTGAATCTGCTCCACCCCAGCAAGACGCTCATGCGTGCCACGGTCCCCATGATGAGGGGGACTGCACGCCTTAGATGCGGGCCAGCCTTTGGGCTCAGCACAAGGCAATCCAGTCTCCAGGCACAGTTCTTAGTTCCATACTCACACCGCGCTACCAGTTACCAGATGATGTGGGCACTTGAGAGGGCACTGCGCTTCAGGTGTCACAGGTAGACTGTGTGGGTCCCTCTTGGGAGATCTTTGATGTCCCTGAGACCTCTGAAAGACCAGGGGGCAAGCTCAACAAGCCCTTGGAGATCACACTTCAGGTGTGCCACACAGCAGCAGATAGTTGGCCCAGGCCAGCACTATTCAGGAAGGGCACGTGGTCCCTTTCAATGGCAGTAATCCTCCTTGTGCAAAACAGAGTCCTCTGGCACTGTGCACCACGTAGTCCAGGTTCTCCGGTCCTACGTCCCAACAAGTGTATCTCACCCCGTGCTGAATTATAGCACCAGTAGTTATACTAACTACAAAAGAAGAGGAGCCCAGTTTTTTAAGAGTATAAGGGTCCGTAGACCATTAATGTCTCATATCTCCCAAAACACTGAGCAAGTTCAATGTGACAAAACAATAGAAATCAAACACTTCTTAAGTTGAAAAGAAACAACAAAAAATGTCATATGTTGAATTTGTATTTTCTTTTTTGTTTTATTTGACAATCTTCTTCACATAACACATGTTAGAAACTACATCCTACGCGTTTTGTCCCAAAATCAGGGGAATTCTTCAGGGCTGTGATTTTTCTGAGGTTCAAATCGATGTATTCAAATTTATAAAAACGTTGAACTAAAACTTTTTTTGCTCTAAATCCTGGAAAAATATATGATATTAATAAAAGTATTGAATTATCTGACATGACCATTTCTAAGGTTAAAAATGTTCTTTGTATGTTATCTTTAAATGAGGAGTGTTACATCAAAGAATTGCTTAATGAAATGCAGATACAACCTGATCTCTCTAGTGATAGTAATTTGAGGCCTAAATCTAAATTTGTTCCACAAAGTATACAGTTAGTGGGATAGAGTTATTTTACAAACGGGTTATGAATTATTTACATGTATTGGAAGATAAATCTAGATCAACATATAACAAAAGATATACAAAGAAAAATGTATCTAGAAATGAGTATCTGGTGTTAAATAAGCTTAAATCCAATGATTTTCTTATAATTCGAGAGGCGGACAAAGGAGGTAACGTAGTTGTGATAAATCGTTCACAATATCGAATTGAGGTGATGAGACAGTTGAGTGAAACAACTTTCTATAGGAAGGTGTGTTCCAACCCCATTCCAATGGTCAAAATTCTAATAAACGAGAAATTGGCACATTGGCACGATTTATATCTCCTAACGGATCTAGAATATAAATATCTCAGAATATAGTATCCCAGATATCCGTGCCTCTAGATGCTTCCGAAAATACACAAGGCAGAAGCATTCCCTCTGGGCCGACCCATCATCTCGGGTATCGGTTCCCCTACCGAACACATTTCTGAGTTTGTTGATGTTTATCTCAAACCATTTGCTGTTAACTTACCATCGTATGTGAGAGACACAGTGAACATCTTAAATAAATTCGAAGATGTAATATGGGATCAGGAACCTATGATGATGTTCAGAACATGTGGAGATGTGGAAAGTCTCTACACTTGTATAAGGAAAGATCTGGGTCTAGTTGCTTTAGATTCTTTCACATCGACCAGATGTGCTAATTCTTTTTTACATTCTGAAATGTTGAAGGAACTGTTGTATATTATTCTGACAAATAACTATTTTCTATACGAGGGACAATGGTATCAACAACTGCAAGGAGCTGCCATGAGTTCCAGATCTGCCCCCTCTTACACCAACCTTTTCATGGGTTGGTTTGAGTGGAGGCATGCCTGGAGCCGGACGGCAGCCCAATGGACAGAACTTGTCCATTTTTGGGGACGCTATTGATGATATGATACTAATATGGTCAAATTTGAACTGTCTTATGGACAGGATGTCTTTGAGAGGCTAAGACATGGGACTACTTAAGAACATGCATAATAAAGTAGTTGGTATGGAAAGAAGAGAACTATTGAAGAAAAAGAAAGGGGATAAAAAAAGAAAGCCATTAGCACTGATCACTACTTTCAATTCAGCAAGCCATCAGATTTGGCGTGTACTCAAGAAACATTGGAATTTACTGGCAGGTGATCCAGGATTGGAGTCACATGTGGGCAGTAAACCAAGAGCAACTTACAGAAGAGGACGCACTATAAGGGACATAGTCAGTCCGAGCTATACACCGCAAGCTGAGGGCAGTAAAACACTAAATTGGTTGCCTCCCAAACCTAAAGGCTTTTTTACATGTAGTATGTGCCATTTGGGCGCTAATAAGACCACAAGGTTTATGTACAATACTACTTGGAAATATAAGATACACACTTTTATCAATTGTCGCACAGTTTTTGTCATCTATGCCATTGTTTGTACCTGTGGGAAAATGTATGTAGGCAGTACATCTAGAGCTCAGGCATAGAATATCGGAACATCTCAGAGCCGGTAGGAATGGGGACACTACTTATCCCTTATCCACACATGTATGTGATAGAAATAGAGATTCTCCTTTTACTTTCCATGGCATTGGTGTGGTTAAGGCTATAAGGCTAATGCATGAGGTGGAGACAGGAAACTTCTATTGAGACAACGTGAATCAGAATGGATTTCTCGCTTACGCACAGTAGATTTGGGTCTCAACAAAGAACATGAGTTCCATCATTTTCTTTAGGGAAGAAGACACTGCTTCTGTAGGTTTTTTTACAGTGTGTTCTTTTAACATTGTAGGAAGCTATCAACATACTTGCAGCCTAAGATATAATAATACAGTTTTGGAGTATCTATTGATAAAGTATGTTTTTTATCTCTTTTCTTTTGTCCTGTGTCCTCTAGAAAGGCATTTTTTCCTTCAACTAGTGAAACTTTGAATATAACCACTCAGTATAACATGGCTGATGTTGTAATATTTTGCTCCCACTGAACATTTGTGGTGAGCCACTGTTGTGAGATTCTGGAATTCGTAGAACAATGGAACCAACTTTACATGGTGGTATTACGATATATCCTCCAGAAAGAATTTTCCCTTCAACTAGTGAAACTTTGAGTATTGCCAACCAGTTTAACATGACTGATGTTGTAATATTTTTCTCCCACTGACTATCTGTGGTGAGTCATTATTGTTGTTAGATATTGGATTTCATAGAACAGTGGAACCAATTTTACACGTAGGCATTACGATATATGTATGGTATTGTCTCAAGGAATTTTATCTGTCCATCTGTAGTTAATTTTATTCTAACTCTACATGTTATTACAACCCTGGTTGACATGTAAGTTCATTCAATTTGTTTAGGTTTTTTAGGCCCGACTGGTAAATTTTTTGATGTGTTATTTCTTAAATACTTATATTGGCCAACTAATTCTCCAATATTTATGAAAACTGATATTCATCAATGTAATCAGGATCCCCGGGTTTGACAAATTTAGTCTTTAAAATTCTTAATCAGGAATTACGAATTAGAGATAGCTTTTTTCATCCACTACAAGATGGCCAACACCAAATTGCTGGAAACAGTATTATTTCTATGCCACTTTACGCCATCGTAAACGAATCAGCACATTGTTATGTTAATTTGGTATTTATAAAGCGCACGGCTACTCCCAGGAGTGTCCCGGCGCTGAGCAAAAACCACATAACAACCGCAGAAAAGAGCACCTAAGGCGGAACCAGCAAAACGGATTAAAGTTGGAAAAGCCATGTCTTGAGCTTTTTCCTGAAGGTGAGCAGGTCCTGAACCTGTCTGAGGGCCAAGGGAAGGCTGTTCCATAGGCGGGAGGTGACCACTTGGAAAGATCGACCTCCGACCCGAGCAAGTAAAACTTTAGGAACAGGAATCAGGAGTTGAGTTGAGGACCTCAGAGTACGTTGGGGAATGTAATGGGGAAATCTTTGTCTAAGGTAAGGGGCTCCAATCTGATTAAAAGCCTTAAAAACCAAAATCAAAGCTTTAAAATGGATTCTTTTCTGAACAGGAAGCCAATGCAGGGATGACAAAAGAGGGGACGTATGAGTCCTAGGGCCTGACAGGGGGGGTATTTAAACAAAGTAAATTTGTGAGCACGGTTTCATGCTCTTCGTGCTGGACGTCTCTTTTCATTGGTTAGGTGAGATCTTAGAAGCAATAAATAGCTTTGTTAATCTTTAGCTTGTGGCGAAGACTTGTCACTTTGTCTGTATTGTTAACGGTTTTTTATAAACAATCAAACTGGTACTAGCTTTTTTTAGAACTGTGAGGAAAAACGAATGTATGTTGTAGTCTGATATGTAATACTTGAATACAATCTAAACTATTCTTGCGTACATTCGAGTGTACGCAATTGTAAGAGAAATGTGATCATATTTTCGGCTTTCCGAGAAATTCATTATTGTGGTTTCTTTTTCACATTTCTAGCTGAAAATTACTGCTAGAATGGGCTGAAATTCATCCATTTTAGACAATTTGACTGGCGCACAAGAACTCCTATAAAGACGGAACAATACGTATAGACGGACCGCTCCTATGTTAATGGTGAGTGTTTTTAAGAATGCATGAATAGTGTTTGACTCGTCAAGATATACAGGTCTACTGCTACGTCGTAAATGGTGGTTTCTTTTGATATATCACCTACAGGTTACAGAGTATTTGGGACGACTTTAACCAGCAAAATAATTTTGTTGGACGCGTAAGATTGTAAACAAGAACAGTACATTAAGAAATATACATTATCTTCACGGCGCGATCTTTAATGTGAGCTGAACACTTATGGGTAAGAGGAACTTAGTTTTTAAACAGCATACTTTAATGCCAGAATTATTGACAACTAGGCATTACTAAGTGATGTCCCTCCATTCTCAATTTAGATATGACAGACTTTTGAGATAGGATGCTTTTCTTTCATCAAGCAAATTGCCCTCTTGCTTACACACTAAGAGGGCAATTTGAGTGGGGTGCGCTTATGGTGTATAGTGATATATAGTATCAAACCAAACTTTTTGTTCATGAAACACTTCTTGAGTCCTTTCTACAAAATGTAACATTTATGAATTTGTGACAGTTAAGAATTTGACTGTCAGGAAATTTATGTGATAAACATTAGTCTCAGACAGCATGCATTTCTTGAAATAATTATTATAAATATGATATAAAGTGACTATGAACCTTAATTGAGGGTCGTTTGAGATATGATGCCCCAAAGTGGGATCTATTAATTGTATTTTTATAGTATAAAAAGGATATGGAGAATAAGCTATGGATTCACTGTCTGTAATATAAATGTGGTTTTAATTTCACAACTTTTTAGATGTTATATCTATGTATTCGCTGTCAGTGAAGGATTCATGTTTACTCATTTGGGATTTTAATGAATTTGTACATTGTAATAAATGGCTAATAAGTTCACTATTGTTGTCTTGTCACTAAAGTCATGTTTTATGTGTGTCTTTTAACAGCCCTGAAGAAGTCCCCTGATTTTGGGATGAAACGCGTAGACTGTAGTTTCTAACATGTGTTATGTGAAGAAGATTGTGAAATAAAACAAAAAAAGAAAATACAGATTCAACATCTGAAATTTTTGTTGTTTCTTTTCAACTTAAGAAGTGTTTGATTTCTATTGTTTGTCACATTGAACTTGCTCTCTCATAGTGTGTTTTGGGAGATATGAGACATTAATGGTCTACAGAACCTTATACTCTTAGAAATAGTGCTCCTCTACATTTGTAGTTTGAATTTTGCTTGTCCAGGTTTTTTAACCGTTGACCTGAAGAATGAGCACAGTTTAATACTTAAGGAACAACAGTGTGCGGTGATCATATACCACAACCGTTTTTGTATTGACTCACTAGTCGTTATACTGGTGTGTGTCTTTGAATTTGGGGTGGTTCAAAGGATCTCTCTTTGAACCACAGGTGTCTCCCCTAAATGTCAGTCCTGTCTGCCATGAGGCCTTGGACTGTAGATCTTTATCTTTAGTGGAGCCATGATCTGGCTCCAGAGGCCAAGAGTCAAAACCTCTTCCTCCAATCTCTGCAGCCGGCCTGCAAATGGCAGAGGACTGTCCTTCCAGTTGCACGCCCAGTGTTTTATAGCTTGTCTTGGGGAATGCCCAGATGTGCTCCCCCAACTTCCAATGTGGACTGTAGCCAAGCACCAAGGCACACAAAGAGTTTAGAGCACAAAAATGTCCACTATCAATAGTGGCATTTTTGAGCGAATTACGACAAAGCCACATTTACCATTGGCAAGGGGTTGTCACTGCGAATCATGATGCTACTCCACTGCAATCCACTACTGAAGTCTGAAGTGATTTCAACCATTTCCCCATGTTAGCCTATGGGAAAAGCAAACCTCATAGGCAGTGAAACACGCATGAGTATTCCTCACTACCTGGGTAGAGGACACACGTGTCCCTGCCCTGCCTTTCACCTTCCACCCTCTTCACCCCTTAAGACGTACTCTCGGGGTACTCAGTGGGAGGTGAAAGGTCCTCTCAGGCTGACTACTGACTTAAACAGGCCAGTTTGAGTAAACGGTCAATTGCGAGCATCAGCCTGCAATGGCAGGCTGGACACGTAATTAAGAGCACCATTGGTGCAAGGCACACACCAGCCTACAATGGCAGGCCTGACATGTATTTAGGAGCACCATCGCTGCAAAGCGCACACAAGCCTGCAATGGCAGGGGGGACCCAGGGCTTAAAACATAATCGGTGCAAGTGTGCATGCACCAGCCGGCCATGGCAGACCTGACCGACATTTTAGAAACCTCAAGTGAGCACCACTTCCTAACGTGTGTGGGAAGGATGCATGCACTTTCACACTGCACTTACCGTGGGAAAGTGCCCAGGCCCTAAGGCCTTAACAAGAGAATTGTTCGCACTCAGGAAGTGTCCCATCGGGACAGCCGATCCTCTAGGTAGGGAAACCCACATCGGGGTTCATCCCTACTTGGGCAGTGCACATGCAGATGTACCTACACAGCCACTCACCTACCCCGGCTTGGTGGCAGTGAACGGCGCCCTCAGGGTTGGCTATGGAGTATGACCTGCCACCCTGAGTGTGAGACATTTTTGACAGGCTATTCAGGTGGGTGGCACAATCAATGCTGCATCCCCCTAGTAGCCAGTGTTGCACCCACCCTGGGTAAGTGGTGTACCTTTTTACAGGCCACTCACAGGTTCGACACCTAACACAACCAAGTAAGCACCCTCTCCTGACATGTGCAGGAAGGGTGTGTGCACTTTCCCGCTGCAGTACAGTGGGAAAGTGCTCAGAGTGCTAAGGTCAGGAAAAGAGAGTTGGCAAAAACCAGGAGGACAAAAAGCAAAACGTTTTAGGGAACTCCCCCTAAGAAGGGCCATGTCCAACACAAAGCACATGCACTTTAGCACTAGTCAGCAGTGGTAAAGTACTAAAACCAGCAAAAACGAAGTTCAGCACACAGTTAAAAACATAGGGTCAGAAGCAAAAAGATAGGGAAAACCACGCCAAGATGCCTGATCTAACAAGCAGCCACATCAATTAAAGCTTTTTTTTATTTGATGGGCACCTTTTAAGTGGTGGCCAGCATTTTATCTTTTTGTAGCATATGCTTGCAATAAAATGTTTTAACAAAAAGTGGCCATTGTGGCAGCATGCCAAAGCCTGACCTATTGTCTTTGACAATGCTTATTTGCGTAGGATTGATTTTGCCTTCCTTCCTCTGGCATCACTTGACTCTCTGTAGTGGTTGGCAGACCTCCTGTGTTTTTTATCTTCATTCAGAGGGTCTGGCACTCACTGCTCCACACCTGGTGGAATAACAGCTGGAAAAAAATACCAAGTGCATCAGCGCTTTGTCAAGCTTAGCCAAGCAGCAGACGGGCAGTTTGCGTTTTCAGAATGCCAACAGGTAGAGCTTGGTTTGAGGTGGCCCTGAAAACAAGCTTCTGCATTTCTTACAATGGCTCTCTTTTCCATGAAGATACTTTGTTATAACACATGGGAAACTGCAATCCCTGTATAAAATCCAGAATCTAATTTCCTTATTATAGGCAACTTGCGAGTTTCGAGTCAACTGTAAAAACGAAAGGACATAGCTGCTCAACGTCAATAACTTATTACAGTTCTGATGTCATAATGCCTGCTGTCAGAGCCAACAACAAGAGGAAAGGCAAGACAGAGAGCAGAATTAAACATAACTAAACAGCAAAACCAAAACCTGGCATTTTTTTTCTGCTGCCCTGTTTTTCTAGATGAACAGTGATCAGCAGAAAAGAGATATGCATGGCAACATGTTGCTATAGGTAATTATACACGGGATAAACTACTCTTGCCATACATTATAAAGAAACTTCAAGAAACCAAAACGCTTCTTTATAAAGTAAATAAACTTTGAGTAGACTTCCAATATCCTTATAATGTTCAACAGGATGCACTTTGTTTCCTATAATACATGGTGACTCCATAACCATTCCCTCAAACTACTTATATCCTTGGGGAGGTGCTCTTTCTGATGAAAGAGATTAGATGTTTGTAAACATGAAGAATAAAATTAGAGTCTCTAGTGTCGTGTAGTTCCTATATTACCCATACAGGACCTGCGCGTTCGGATAACATAAACTGTGGGTTTGGTGGCAGACTGATTCTGAGGCACCCCCAGCCTGTTTGCATAAGCTAGCTCACAGTGCCACTAGTGTCTCCTGTTATCGGGGAGAGAATAGTTGCTGGCAACCTTAGAACATGACAACCCTGATCCCTCAGGATCGTGGAAACAATGTACTACTTTTCGCTCAGTCACTCGTGCTTACTTATCTTGTTTCAGCGATACACAGAATAAACAGCCTGGGCGTTTCAATAAGGGTTTATTGAACAGTTGTTATTCTTGTGTAGAATATATGAGCTGCAACAACCATTAGACAGTAGCAGAGATATATGATTAGCAGTACAGTGAATATAAATGGATAGTACAGTTCTACCATCTTGCAATGCGCATGAATAAATACATGAATATAAAATGCAGAATAAAAGAAAGCACATACTCCTACGATGCCTATCTAGATGTACCTAAGTGTACCTAGCCTGTGAGTAGGTGTGAAGCCAAGAATCCCTCTAGGATTTAGTCGAACCCCATTACCTGAAGTGTGAGAATGTAGGAGCCCTTCTTGGTCTCGAGTTGGACACCCTGCGAGGGATGTTCAGACCACTGTCAGCTGGAGCCTCAGCGTCTCTGGTCAGTGTGTCGGCCTGGAAGTCTCAGTTCCCTCTAACTAACACTAGCAAGAGGTGCTATATTTATACAGAAAGTATCTAGGGCTCCTTTGTCCCTTGTTGCTTGTATTAGCCATTGTTGGATTTGAGGATGACGTATGGGATGAACCGTGTACGTAGATATGGGGAGGAAGGTGGTGTAGCCCCAGCCTGGTTTCTAAGAACCCTTATGAATATTCATTCATACTGTGTGAGTCTATTGATGGAGCTATAGGACTCTATTGTTTAGGAGAAACTCTCCTTCTGCACCCAGGACTAGAACTAGGTAAAGGTTCAATCCTAAAAGACTCGTTACAGTGTAGTGTAGGGGAGGTAATGTAGGTGAAGGGGTATGATGTTACCCTGGGCCTATATTAGGGTACCTATATGGAACATAACACTAGTTTGAAATTAAACAAACCAAAAAGCAGCCAGACAGTTGCTGCAAAAAGATATTAGAATTAGTTTAGTACATGTCAGATTTTTAAAAACGCTGTAGGTCACAATGTGTGAAGCATTTATAGAGATTACACCGTTCATATAATTACCTAAAGCATCGAAAAAATAAACGTTACAATAAATAACTCCTTTCTGCTTATCACTGTTCATCTAGAAAAACTGAGCAGAAGAAGGTAAAGCTGTGTTTTGTTTTAGTTTTTTAAAGTGCAGCTTTAATTATGCTCTGTAACCTGTCTTTCCCTTTGGCTGCCGGCTCTGGCAAAATGCAGTGTGACGCCAGAACTCACCAAGGTATTACATTTGAGCGGCTACATCATTTCTTCATTACAGGCGAATAAGTGCATTACAGGTCACCAGGTATAAGGAAATTGGAGACTAGTTTTTAAGCAAGGATTGCAGACTCCCATATATTATAGGAAAGACAGGATCACTCTGCGTGTTGCTACACATTCAGAGCTACAACATTTTTTTAAAATCTGACTTGTTTTAAACTGATTTAATTATCTTTTTGTAACTAATATCAAACTGCTGTTTTCTGTGTTTAATATTGCAATACAGATTCTACTTTTTATTTAACATGCCTGCAAACATCCTATCTCTTTTATGTGAAAGAGCATCACATAAAAGATATAAGCACTTTGTGGAAAAGGTGATTGTGTGACTGCGTATTATAAGGAATAAAGTACCCTCTGCCGTACATATTCGGATATTGGAAATCACCTTGAAGTTCTACGACCTTATAAGGGAACTGCTCTGTGGCTTGCAATATGATTATTATGTACAGCTGGGGGTACTTTATGTCATATATATCATCTTTCTCAATCCCTAGACAGTTTTATTGACATAGCCAATGACCCTGGTAAAACACTGGAAGAAGCAGCAACAACTGGTGTTTTTCCTTGCTTGAAGTATAAACTTTAAAGTGACTACAAGAAGAAATCACCTCATATGTCTTTTAGAGCTGTGTAAACTATGCCTGGCGGTTGCCAAAGCAAGCAGAGGCAGAATTGTCGTGTTAAAGAAGCCCACAGAGCGTTTTACACTAAGTCTTATTCAAGCACCAGCACCTGGCCCTTGAGAATAAAAAAAAACAGGAACAAAAGGTTGGTATTCTTGTCTGTAAAGATGCTGCAAACGTTGCAGCAATAGGAGATCCTTAGACTGTGAGTCCTTTATAAATGGCATATGTCCAAGGTAATGTGATTGAAGTGACAACAACGGAGCCGCAAGGGGCGTCTTAGAAACAAGGATACTAGTTTTACCGTTTTTACTGATTTTTACAGGAATACAGGTGGGAAGCGGTGTGTTTCCCGTCTGCTTGCATTTATTTTTTTTAAACTAAAACAGTCCAGACAGTAGGTCAGCTGTGACCGCCTTCGATGTCTTTGCGAATTGACAGGGCAACAATTAAAAAGAAAAAAACACGTTTACTCTAAAAGCTGGGCGTGTGCACATGTGTTTTTTGGCCGATGCCCGGTGGAGCTACTTGATAGCTATAGAGGAGATGGGCTGTGGACTACCCCTTCGGCCGTCACCTACCCAGCCGGACATTGGGCAGACCTTACTTCGTCTCTCCGTCGTACTCTCCCTCCTACCCCTTTACTCCACCCACTTTCTCCTTTATGCTCCATTTATCTCTCCTCTATGCTCTCTAATTGTTTTCTCATTGAGACCTAGCCGCTTGACTGATGCCCGGTGGAGCCAACTGATAGCTATAGAGGAGATGGGCTGTGGACTTCCCCCTCGGCCGTCACCTACCCAGCCGGACTTTGCGCAGACTCTCCTTCGTCTCTCTATCCATCCTATCTCCATCCTTTCTCCCTCCTACACCTTTACCCCACCCCCTTTCCCTTCTAAGCTCCATTTATTTCATCTTCCGACGCTCTTGAAATGTTTTCTTGTAACTGATGTAACTTGTAACTGATGTAATTTTGTGGAACCTTATGTAAAGCGCTCTGATACCTCCGGGTCTAGCCAGCGCTATATAAAACTCAAATAAATAAATAAATTTTCAGATGAGTGTATCCTTGTGGTTCACGTAGCTGCTTCTAGTGCAAAAATGTTTTCACACAACATAAGGTACATAATAATAAACAAAGCGAAAAATGAGCTTGGCTCAATAGAGACGGGATGTTTTAAGAACTCATGAAGTCCTCGTTATGAATATGTGGCTGCCCGCGGCACATGCAGTGTGCCCGCTCAAAAGGGCGGCCACCTTAGTGCCACACTGGGCACATCCCCGCGTCCCTAAAGTCCGGTGCAGATTCTGCGTCACTTCCGGTGCATCGGAGAGTTGGGGCGGGGTACTTATACCTGCCCCCGCCCATCTGGCCGTCCTTTTGGCTCCTCCTGGTCACGCCGGCAGGGCAGCTTAGGCTAATCACCGCTGCCTGCCCTTGGATCGCCCAAGAGTTAACCCACCACGTTGGCATATATTTCTTGTATGAAATAAGCCTGCACAAAAGGTTTCCCAACAAACATGTCTTGTGTGTTTATTGTATTGCTGTGCATGCTTTGTTCTTCTTGCCGGGGGAGGTTGCCTATATCAGCACTAAGGCCGCTGTGTCCCTTCGGCAGCCCAGCACGGCCTTGGAGCTACAGCCTGGCTCACCCCCACTTCCGGCATTGGAGGTCTGTGGCAGTGCCGTGGTGTGCCATTCGTGTGCACCTGGGTTGTGTCCTATTGCACACCACTGTAGAAGATTGTTGCAATTGTCTTTCTCGCCACAGCAGAGAGGCTGTCTGAAGAGGGCTGTGTGCTCACCCCACCCTGTCAGCTCCTTACATCTGGGCTGCGTTTCAGACAATTGCAGGTGTGATGGAGTGAAGTATTTATAACAAAGCAGCTTACAGTTGAACCCTGGCCAACTCCTGGCTGCGCCCCTGACTTCCCTGTTACCCCTTCCTCTTTCCCTGTGAAACATCTGGCTGGAGGGGGAGCGCCGGGTGGGACTGCGGGCAGAGGTGACATCTCGGAGCATGAAACTCTCACAAATGCGCAGCCGGGTGTGAACCTGTTGCAGCGCCGCGCCACGCTGCTAATTGTCAATTATGCATCTCTGTGGCTCAGACCTGGTTCACAAACTTCCCCTGCGTGGAGGGGACATTTCAGAGAGCCAGGCTCCTACAGGGGTTGCATCCAGACCTCCACTGAACTGTGCTACTCTCTTTTTTTAGAAAGAAGTTCTACGGGCTTAATTTATTTATGAGAAATTGGCGTAGGACAGCGACGCAAATCTTTCTGCGCTGCCCTATGCAAATGTGAAAGGGCAGGAATATACTATATTTATGGAGTACGATGCATTCCTGTCCTTTCCCCCTGCGCTTGCACACAATTTGCTGCCTAGTGCCAACACAGGCACCCTTGCAGCAGGAGCAGCCGTGCAGGTAAGAGCGTGGGGTGGGAAGGGGGGGACTCAACAGACGATGACGAGGGAAAGTTAAAGAAATAATAATTTCCCCTCGTCGTCGTCTGTCGAGCCCCCCACCGCCCACCGCTCTTACCTGCACGAGCCGCTCCTGCCTTTCACCATGGTGCAAGGGTGCCTCAGTTGCAGGCAGGATTGTTTTTGTGCAGGAACGGACACCTTCCTGCACAAAGTACAATCCAGAGAGGCGTTTTCCTCTTTCCATTTGTGCTGAAGAATGCAGCACACATGGAAAGAGGAAAAAATGTGGAGAAATACAAATATTTCTGTCATTACACCTGCTCTGGAGAGGCGTACGGTTTTGGCGCTGCCCCAGGTGTGCGTGATTAAGTAAATCTGGGACAGCATCAAAATCCATGGGTGCTGCGTTGGAACACCCACCGCAATGCCCATGGAATGCCTCCTTGACGCAGAGTAAGGCAACGCAGCGACTTGCGCTGCTTTGCCTTACTAGATATCTATGAGGCCATGTAAAGCCACCCAAGGTGACTTTGTGTCACCTCATACATATGATTGAGAGGCTTGCACCGCTGGAGTGTCAAAAAAAGTGACAATCCGGCAGTGTAAGCCACTCATAAATAAGTCGCTTACATTTTTAGGTGCCACCTGGCCTTTGCCAATATAAAAAATTAACATTGGCTAAAAACAAAAAGAATGTAAGCCTCACAAAGGAATGGTGCTATCCGAGTCCCTGCTAATGAAAGGAATAGTTTCTGTGTGGATTTGCTGTTTGTGAAGGAGCAGAATCCCACCACTCATGGTGAGTGACACAACAGACCAATGGATGAAGAGATCTGTCTGAAAGCCCCCTTAAGCAAGTATATTATATGTATCATATTAGTAAAATCAAAAGGGTGTGGCTAACACAAGACCTAGAAATTGCTAGATGGAAATGTTCAAATTAATCTTATCCATCTGCAATTACTCTACATTACAGGGCATCATTTTTTCGCTCGCTCTGCAGTTATGGGCTGGTACCACCCGTCTGCCCTAAAAGGGGTAATACACCCTACCCGGGGCCGAGCGTTTCCAGTCATCATATTTAGTTTTTTCCTGTCAGTTGTCCAAACCTGCACAAGGATGCCTCGTGTTGGTCTTGTCCACTCTGTCAGAAGGCCTCATGTGCAGTTCACTGATAAGGGTGGGCGACCCACGCGAGGCTCGAGTCTGGCCTGAGCGTAATGTCTGGCTCGGCCCTTGCCCCAAGGGTACAGGCGAGCCAAAACAGAGCCAAGCCCAGCATCACAAGCATCTACAGGGTAGCTGAGCGCACACAATCTAAAACTGTGCTTTTCTACTGTTTGTGTGTCTGCAGCCGAGGTGCACTGCACTTCACATCTGTCTCTCTAAAGAGCAGCGAACGTCAGAGTCCTTTTTGATCTGTTCATCAATATGACGTCATCTCCCTCATTACTGTTTGTGAAGTCAGGGGAAGTCAGTGATATTAACATGAAAATAGTTTCCTGCTTCATCTTACAGTTAATATTGTACTTTTTTCAAGAAATAAATTTTGACAGTTTAAATATAGATCTGGTCAGATTAAATCAACATGTGCTACCTATAATAATTCAGCCTAGTAGGTTATGCAATTATTCAAAAAAATATTGCCATTAGCTGGTAAAAGGGAGAGAGGATGAGATCTGCATCCAGTAGCTGAAGTGCACAATTGTAACCAGGAAACCTGGGTTCAAATCCTGGCTTCCCCACTTGACCAATTGTGAGATCTTACTCAAATAATTTTACTGCACAGTCCATCCTTTTAATAGAACTCACATCGTGCAGAAATTCAGCTCAGGGTGTGTGCTATATAAAAAACTCACATATTTATGGTTTAGTTAACAATAATGTTGCTTCACATACATTATTGATAATGGCCATATATACTATGCACACGGCAGATATCTCTTCATTCACTCAAGGCATTGGAGGTAGGGAAGAGTTCTTGCTTAAAAGCATTTAATTTTACCAGTTGTCAATTAGTGATATAATCAAATGTATTAAAGTTAAACAAGTTCTACCCAAGCGTTCAAGAACCTATTTTTAATTTGAAATAGTCTTTGTCATATTTTTACCCGATATTTGTTCTATCAATTAAATGACAATCTTTTGATGGCTCAGCTCCTGGTTTGGCTCTTATGGCCATGCCAGACCCCTGGCTTGACTCTCGCTATGAATTTCCTGTCTATCCCTCGTCTGTTTACTGATGGGGCCCAGCATGGATGCAACACGTGTGGGGTTTTGTGCATGTGTTGTAGCTTTAATATGTGTGGAACCTGTTTGAGTTCCTTTCTACGTGATATGGAGGTGTGAGTGTTCTTTGGAGTCACTTCGGGTCTGGCTGCGTGGGCGGTCTCTGGTCACCACCAGTAGGCTGAGTTGCTGAACAAAGTTAATCCCTCCTCTCATACGTGTCCTTGTTGCTTACTTCAGTTTGGTGACGAGGATGGGATACGGACCCACACATGCAAATGAAAGAATGGAACAACAAACCACTTGGAAGCTTATCACAGGAGCTATCTAGAGGTGGAAATGAAAACCAGGAAGTGGTATTCGAGGAGGTGGTGGCGAGTGTGGTGGTTGGCCTGGAGGTGTGGAAGGGAGGGATCACAAATACAGAATGATTGCCGGCAGATGAGTCCAAAGACGTCTTGAAAACAGTTAGATTATTGCATTGGGATAGAAGTAAGAGAGAAAGTTGTGTGGATGTAGATGTCAGACTCTCTTCAAAGTGAAAGAGGAATTGATGAACAGTGGAGACAGCATTGTTATGAGGGATGAAAGATTTGTTTCTGTGGTATCAAGGGTGATAGTGTTTGCACGGCCAATGTTGGATAGTGTTTGCAGAGCCAAGGATGATAGTGTTTCACAAGAGGTTTAATTAGGACAGACTTTGACTTCAGAAATGTGTAGGAATGTTTATGGTGTATTTGTATATATGATGAAGTAGTACATTGAGTAAAGACCTGAAACATACGTAACATAAGTGAAAAAGACAGAAAGTGGGAGGAGGTGATAAGGTGTATTGATTGATGTGCATAGTAGGTGAATTGGAGTGGAGTGTGTCAAAGAGATTACCACAGCTAATATCATGAAATTATTGATGAAAATGTTCATGAGAAAGGGTGTTTTGAAGTTTTGGGTCACAGATAATGGTATGCACAAAAAGGAGCTCAGGGGGTGTAAAGAAACAGGTCGCCCCCCACTCACAGTATCCAACACAACAACAGGCCTGTTCTATAAGTGAATGAACTGCTCAATGCGTCCACCATGCATTTGCAGTCATACAGTTTTGTATGAAAGGACAGCGGATACATATATCCCGTCTGTTCTAAGGTGACATAAATCACTTGATATCCTTTAAAACTCGATGTGTCTGCAAGCTCTGTCTCTCACGGTATCTCCCACCCTATAGTGTAAGTGGTCAATAAGGGAAGAAAAAAGGTGAGGAAAGGTTGGCAGTGCCTCACCGGAGTAACACCATGGGAGTTTGCAGACTGGTTCTCGCCTACATCCTCAGGTTCTCATCATTAGCAACTGCCAACTTGTAAACCAAAATAGTGATGCAAAGGAAAGAAAAAAGCGAAGTGCTCAGTGTGGTGTGTGTGAACCCAATGAGGTGTACCGGGATCTAACTTAGAAACCCGCTACTCCTAGTCTAAAAATGAGCTAGACAGCCACTAGCTGTACTGCTTTATTCTTTGCTGTGTGTCTGCTCAATTAATTGAGTTAGATCCCGGTACACCTCATTGGGTTCACACACACCACACTGAGCACTTCGCTTTTTTCTTTCCTTTGCATCACTATTTTGGTTTACAAGTTGGCAGTTGCTAATGATGAGAACCTGAGGATGTAGGCGAGAACCAGTCTGCAAACTCCCATGGTGTTACTCCCGTGAGGCACTGCCAACCTTTCCTCACCTTTTTTCTTCCCTTATTGACCACTTACACTATAGGGTGGGAGATACCGTGAGAGACAGAGCTTGCAGACACATCGAGTTTTAAAGGATATCAAGTGATTTATGTCACCTTAGAACAGACGGGATATATGTATCCGCTGTCCTTTCATACAAAACTGTATGACTGCAAATGCATGGTGGACGCATTGAGCAGTTCATTCACTCACAGATAATGGTACCTATTGTGCTCAGGCAAGAATACAACACCTTTGGAGTAGAATGGTGTCAAAAAAATGTAAGACCACAGTGTACAAACCAGAGTACAAAGGAATTGTGGAAAGGGCAAATGATATGTTAAAGGGGGTCATTGAGATGTCAGCATGGATGGCCCTATGATAATCCCATGCTTAAAAACTTTGCTAAGAAGTGGCGATCCGGTCCTGATTCAAATTGATTCAATTGAAACTACTACACAGGTCATATTATTCATGCGCTACACTAGTCAAAATGAACAGGCATACCTCTGCACTTTGTCCCAAGGTCTGTGGCCAAGAGGGCACCTTTTTACATCTATGGTGGAGCTGCCACAAAATAGGGGAATACTGGAATAAGATCGCCACGCACATGCACCAACTCTGTGGCAAGGATCTAGCGATCTCACCCCAAAAGTGTTTATTAAACGTCTGGGATACAACCGACCTAACGAGGGGGGAGAAACTCTGGGCCACATTGGATTTTATGATAGCTAAACGCAACGTAGCGCGGAAATGGGGGGCCGAGTCCAGTCCGCTGTTCAACGACTGGGCCAACATCATGGACTGGTGTATGCAGGCAGGTAGGGTGGTATACGAGAGTAGGGGATGCCCACATAAATGGACCAAGGTCTGGGGGAAATGGAATGAAAGTAGGGGGATGCTCTGTCAACCAGTTCAAACTACCGACCTGCCCGAGGTCACTGCAGAGTGAGCACACTGGGGCCGGGGTGATCCCCCGTGACGGGAAAAGGGGGGCTTGTTGTTATAATGGTAGCCCGCATCTGTTACAATTACGAGATGTAAGATGAATGTCCTGCAATGTATACAGCATGTCACTTGTAAATTTATGCTGATTGAAATGGTCGTGGCTGTCTTTTTTTTTTTTTTTTAATACATTTTTTATTGAGCAGAGCATTAGGTACATCAAACAGACATTCTTAAATATCATTATTAAAAGTAATCTGTACAAAAGTTTAAAAAGCTTCCTTTTTCAAAATAAGATTTTAAAAAGAGAATATGACTGTAGCAGCTAACGACTTGATCAATCCGAAACAACAATGTGCAAATCATCTAATAAAAATACAGTAGTAAAAAAGAAAGTGCAAATGCTTTTAAAGTGCAATAATGAAGAAAAAGTGTTAATAGATTTTCTTGCCGAAAGCTACTACCTTATCGGCATTAACATCGATATCGGGTATTATTATCCTTCCTTTGACTTTTCTAAATCACTAAAAAACTTCCATTTATTTTCAAATTTCCTAGTGGCTCCCACCCGTCTAGCGTAAGCTTCTTCAAACTTACGAGTTCTTTTCATTTTATTAAACCACTTCAAATGCAAGGGGGCTTCTCTAGATTTCCAATTTTGGAGAATTAAAGAACGGGCTACAGTACCAGAAATAAATATAAAAGATATTTCATCTTCGGTTAACCGCGTTCTATCATTACAGATACCAAACAGAGCAACCTCAGCCTCGAGCGAAACCATCTTCCCAATTGCCTGCTTGATATCTACAAAAATAGCTTCCCAAAAAGGTCTCAGTCGTGGACATGCAAAAAAAATATGATGCCATCCACCTTCCCCATCCGCCTGGCAGCGAAAGCACTTATTTTCGGCATCTGGAAATCTTTTTTTTAAGGCTGCCGGAGTGAAATAGGAAAGCCAACGTGCTAAAAAGGTCATCCTTTTAAAATTTGCTGCACGCAGGGATTTACTTCCTAGACAACATAAAATCTCCCACTCCTTGAGGGAAAAAGTACAATGTGTCTCACGAGTTATTTTGGCCAAATGGTTCTCAATCAAGGATACATGACCTCGGTGATGTAGAAACCGGTACCAGTTCCCTACGCCACAGACTTTGGCCCCATAAAGAGCTACCACAAGTTGATTAGAGGTATCAAACAAGCAATTAATATTTTTTAAGAAATGGACCACTTGTAAATATTCAAAAAAGGCAGGTCTCCTAAGGCTCCCTGTTCTTGCCATAACCTCTTGCCAGGAGAACACCCTATTTTGGATAATAAAGTGTCTTAACTCACTTAGTCCACGACTTTCCCAACTATTAATATAACTTGCTCGAAGCGGAAGGCCGAGACTTGTACATTCTCTCAGTTTTAAATATTGCAAGCCCGAAGAGCCCGTTTTTTAAAAAAGGACAGAAGTCTAGCGTAGTGGTCCTTTAAAATTTTATACCTAGTTCTCTTAGGAAGTTTAGAAGTTTTTAAAAACACCCGAGTTTGAGTACCACTTTCTTGTGTCATTTTATCTAAAAGAAGCTATCTCTAGTGCCTTTTGACCCCATCAAGTTAGACACTAAGTCCAAAAAGCGGCCTCATAATACGTTTTTAAATGGGGCAAGGCTAAGCCCCCTTGAACAATAGGTAATTGTACCACAGTCAGTTTAACCCTTGAGGCTTTTTTCCCCCAAATAAAATCTCTAAACAAGGTTTCAATTTCTCTAAAAAGGACTGATTTATCTTAATTGGAACATTCAAAAACAAGAATATAAGCAAGGGAAGTATAGACATTTTAATTAATGAAATTCTCCCCACTAGCGATAAAGGAAGCAAAAGCCACTGTTCCAAAAGTCTCTTAATTTTCTCTTTTGTTTTTAGATAGTTTAACTTGTATAGCTGTTGATACTGACTGGACACGAATATCCCTAGATACCTGATTGGATTTGATTTAACAGCTTGTGCCCTTAAACAAGATAAAAGAGAATTTGGTTCAATATTGAGGGCGAGGACTTCGGTTTTGTTAGAATTTATTTTATAGCCACCGATTTCCTCAAAATTCCTGAATTCCCTTAAAACCCTCTCAAGATTCTCATTGTCAGGCATCAAATATAAAATTATATCGTCCGTAAACAATTTTAGCTTTGTCATATCAGCAACAGGGGGTTGAATGGCAACGTTATTTCGTATTTTAATTGCCAATGGCTCTATAAAAAAAGTAAAAAGCAGTGGCGAGAGCGGGCAACCCTGTCTTGTCCCACGGTTGATTTTTATAGGTCCGGCTCTTTTCGAATTTATTGTTACTATTGCAGTGGCTCCCTGATACAAATTGCGTAACATGTTAATAACCTGTATGGGAAAGCCATATAAACCGAGGGCAATAAACAGGGTTCTCCAATTGACCAGGTCGAACGCTTTCTCAGCGTCGACCATAACAATGCATGCCGGAATAAAATTGATATTAAAATAATCCAAGGCTTGTATTAAAAACTCAGTATTGGCTGTCATTGATCTACCTGCTATAAAGCCAGTCTGATCTCTATGAATTGTCTCTTGAGCGGCCAATAAAAAACGCTCTGCCCATACTTTCATTAAAATCTTGTAATCTGAATTCAACAGGCTGATAGGCCTGTATGAATTAACATCTGTAGGATTTTTATCTTTCTTTACAAAGGACACAATTATCGCCTCTTTAAAAAATGAGGGAACCAAACCACCCAGTTTAATATAATTAAATAATTTTTTCAAGGGGGCAATCAGTTCCTCCGAAAAAACTTTATAAAATTCAATTGGGAAGCCATCCTGCCCGCATGCTTTGGCCCCGGCAGTTGCTTTAATGGATGCCAGTATCTCGGCAGATTCCACATCCGATCCTAATTGGCTGAACCGAGTGTCTGAGATTTTTGGAAAATTCACATTTGTGAAATAATCCTGGATCTGTTCCTCCGCCACAAGATATTCTGTGGAATAAAGTTGATGGAAATGCTCTAAAAAAATCTGAGGGATCTCATCACCAGCGACTACTTCACGACCGGTATGAGGGTCTAACACTTTTGATATTATGGTGGCTTCCTGTTTTTTTCTTGTTGAATTAGCCAGGAGTGTCCCAACTAACTGACTTTCTTCGTATATCTTTTGTTGGTATGTTTGAGAGCTGCAGATCTCCTCAATAACGAAGAAATCCCTCAGAGCTGTTCTGGCCTGATCTAGTTGATTAGGGAGTATCTGAAGCTGGAGAGCATACTCTTTTTCAACCGCTGTTTGTAAGATCGCCACGCACATGCACCAACTCTGTGGCAAGGATCTAGCGATCTCACCCCAAAAGTGTTTATTAAACGTCTGGGATACAACCGACCTAACGAGGGGGGAGAAACTCTGGGCCACATTGGGTTTTATGATAGCTAAACGCAACATAGCGCGGAAGTGGGGGGCCGAGTCCAGTCCGCTGTTCAACGACTGGGCCAACATCATGGACTGGTGTATGCAGGCAGGTAGGGTGGTATACGAGAGTAGGGGATGCCCACATAAATGGACCAAGGTCTGGGGGAAATGGAATGAAAGTAGGGGGATGCTCTGTCAACCAGTTCAAACTACCGACCTGCCCGAGGTCACTGCAGAGTGAGCACACTGGGGCCAGGGTGATCCCCCGTGACGGGAAAAGGGGGGCTTGTTGTTATAATGGTAGCCCGCATCTGTTACAATTACGAGATGTAAGATGAATGTCCTGCAATGTATACAGCATGTCACTTGTAAATGTATGCTGATCGAAATGGTCGTGGCTGTCTTGATAATGTACTGTTCCAGAATAAAATAAAAAACATTTTTAAAAAAAACTTTGCTAGAAAAATAGACATTTGAGATGAGCAGATTGAGTGTCGCTGGTGTTGTAGGGTGCTCTGTACAGGAGCTGTTCTCCATCTAAACTTGGGAACTACCCAGAGTTCTCTGCTTTTTAAAAATATGTTTACTAGTCTAGATTTCAATTTATTTTTAGCTGTATGATCCAACTAACCATTTTCTAGCTAGAGCTCTGGTCAGTTCAAATGACAGTTTTCTTTTATTTTTTGCTGTGTTCTATGCATTAAATGCTAGTTGGCTTCCCAATTGTTGTGTTTTATTTTCAACAGTTATCACAGTAATGCCAAGTAATGTAACACTTTATTTTCATGTAAATAACCTATTGTTATTTTTCCTCTAGTTAGTTTTCTTGTGATAAGTTTCTTGTGATTAATTAATATGAGGCTAGGGGGTGTGTTGCAGATTTGTGGGACCTGTTTTGGTTCTATTCTATGTCATATGGTGGTGTGAGTGTTCTTCTAAGTCAGTTATGGTCCGGCTGGCTGGGCGATCACCACCAACATCCGGGTACCTGGATTGTGAAGCATCTTAATTTCAGATGAAACTGCTGACGGGTTCCCCTTTCCGAATAGTTTAAAGAAAAGATTTCTTTTTTATCATTTGAGAACGATTAGCCCAAGCTGCTGGATGGCCAGAGGAACAGTGGGGACAATATCTGGGGCCACTGTTGACCGGTGATCTACCAATGGCCTACCAAGCATTTTCTCCACCATTTCAGGGCGAACCCAAATGTTACAACACTCTATAGTTACTGAACTAGGAAAACGGGTACACCTTAAACAATATCGCATACCCGAATCCCGACGACAAGCCATCAATGAGGAGGTGCGCAAAATGCTCACACTAGGGGTCATAGAGTTCTCTGTAAGTGAGTGGAACTCACCAGTAGTATTGGTATCGAAACCAGATGGCACCACCAGATTTTGTATAGATTTCAGAGAGGTTAATAAGATTTCAAAGTTTGACACATACCCATTACCTTGCATCGATGAGATGATAGAAAGACTAGGACAAGCCCAATACATCAGTATCCTTGATCTTTGTAAAGGGTACTGGCAGATTCCCCTCAACCCTAGAAATAAAGAAAAAAATGTTTTCTCCAGTCCTCAGGGGTTGTATCACTTCACTGTCCTACCCTTTGGTTTCCATGGGGCCCAGCCACCTTTCAGCGTATGATGAATACAGTTTTACGGCCCCATAATGCCTATGCTGCTGCTTTCATTGACCACATAATCATACATAGCCCCACATGGGAGAAACATATGGAACATTTAAAAGCTGTCTTATAGGCCTAAGACCAAGAAGGGCTCAAAGTGAATCCAGGGAAGAGCCATTTGCCCATTACAAAAGTTAAAAATTTAGGATACCTCCTAGGAAAGGGAGTGAAGGAACCCCAGACAGAAAAAATAACAGCTATTCTTCAAGTACCCTGACATTTTGGTTTCTTTCCTTTTGCAGGTGGTGCTGTGCGGATCACCCGTATCAGAGAGGCCCACGCTCCCGGTGTGGATAGACCCTTCACCACATCCCTCCTCCCTTATTTTCTTCGTAGGAAGAACTGGTTGTTGTGGGTAGCAAGATGGAAAATCATTTCATTTTCGGTGATGGGTTACAAATCAAAAGGCTGAAGGGATAAAAACCATCTTAACACTTTAGCATTGTTTCCTTTATTCTTAGAGCTCCATTTCAAGGGAGCATGATCAATATAAAGATCAAACTCCAGACCATCCAAATAATAACTCAAGGTTTCAATACCCCACTTAATAGCTAGTACTTCTTTTTCTATGGTAGTGTAATTCTTTTCTCGTGAAAAAAGTTTCCGGCTGATATACAGTATTGGTCTCGCTGTTCCCTCCTTGTCTTTCTGGGATAGAACCGCCCCTAACCCCACTCCAGAGGCGTGTGTTTGTAATATAAAGCGCTTGGAATGATCTGGGGTCTCAAAGTATGGGACTGGTGGTAAGAGTTGTCTGAAGCTGTCTGAAGGAGTTCAGTAATTCTAGGGAGGGATTGTTTCAGCTCTTCATCTGTTTTTATATTGGCTTTCAGTAAATCAGTTAGGGAGGTGGCCATCTGGAAGAAATTGGGGTATTAACCGCCGATAACAGTCCACTAACCCAAGGAAGGCTCCGAGATCTTTTTTGGTCTGAGGAAAGGAAACCAATGCCGCTGCCCCGGAGATCACCGCGAAAAGCCAACCCCCTGCAAGCCTTGAGGAACAGGTGACAGGAGAGGGAGGAGACATGGAGGACACCGCGAAGGACCTAGATGAATAGAGTGAGGACTGGTGGATGTCACTAGCCTTCACCTGCTAGCTGCCACACTCAGGAGAGTTGTGGCTACTTGGGTGAGTGACTTGAGCGAAGCCTCCTGGGGGCATTACAATGCCTGGACCCTATTTTGCACACCTATTTCTCTTTTCTGACACTATATTCTTTCTTTATTGTGATTATAATTAGGGCTCCCGGTTTTATGGTATTTATTTTTTTAACATTTCCGTCTGTATTTATCCATATTTATTTTTGGGCCATTTTGTCTGTATTTATCCCTATTTATTTTGTGTTTTGCATATAAATGTAGTTGTAAAACTGTACATTTCCATATTTATTTAAATGATAGACGCGCACTCATACTTTGATATCTGTCGTGTTTTAGCTATTTAAGTTGCCAAATTTTACATAACAGTACATCCACTGGCAAATATTAGCATTATACCACAAATGTATGTTGACAAATGCATTTATTTAAAGAAATGTCATCCCGTTTTTAATTTCCCATGCTGTTCATCTGCTCAGCTATTGGGCTATAATTCATGAAAGACAGCACAAAGAGTCACTTAAAAGAAGCACATTTCCTGTATTTATCCATTTTAAAAAATAAATGCAGACAAAAAACACATTGTTTTCTGTCTGTATTTATCTGCAAAAATCCGTATAAACGGAAAACAGGGGGGCAGATTTACAAGAAAGTGACGCATCTGTACAGATGCGTCACTTTCCCTGCGCCACCCTCAGAAACCCTTGCGCCACCATAGATGCGCCGTATTTACAATACGGCGCACTATGGCGCAAGGATTGACAGATGCGTCAGAAATTCTGATGCATCTGTTGGCGGAAAAGTCATGCATTGCAGGAGTCGTGTCGCAAGCACGACGCAACTCCAGCAATGCGTGTTGAGGCCTATTCCCACTACACTGCGTCACTACTTACGCCTGCTTCAAGCAGGCGTAAGGTTTTGACGCAGTGGCGTCCTAAAAGTGGCGCAGTGAAATCTTGTAGATTTCACTGCGTCACTTTTAAGAGGCTTCCTGCACGGGGAACGCCCACCCTGCAAACATTATACCTGACGCAGGTATAATGTGACGCAGGGCTTTACAACGTGACGCATCTCCCTAGATGCGTCACGTTGTAAATAGGCCGCATTTTTTGCGCCGCCGTTGCGCGAAAAAAGTGACGCAATGGCGGCGTAAGGGGCTTGTAAATCTGCCCCGGGGAGTCTTAATTATAATATATATGTTTGCCATACTAAATTCATCTGCACTTAGTGGGTTTCTAAATTTTGTTGTGATACCCATGAGCGCCGGACTAGGGAGAAAGGCACGTTTGACACCCCTCCCTTATTGCCTGCCAGTTGGGAGCCTTAGACACTGAGCTAGGAGCCTAACCTTGGTCTCCCTGTGAGCTGGGAGCCCTTTCCCTCATTTTGTAAATGTAAATCCGTATTTGTAAAGCACGAACTACTCACCCTTACGGGTCTCAAGGCGCTGGGGGCCGTCGTGGAAATTAAGTGAGCTATTGCCCAGAGTCACATGGTGCTGAGCTGAGCTGCCGCCGTAGCCGGGGATCGAACCGTGAGCCCTGTGCTCTGAAGTCAGCGGCCCTGGCCGCTGCACCACACCTCTCCATTTTGTCATGAGTGACTGGTGACGGGCGCCCCTTTTGGATTAGTTTAAAGAAAAGATATTATTACTCATATTTACCCATACCTTTTTTGGTTTCCTCGAGGATGCTGGCGGCGACCATGCCGAGACCCTAGGAAAAGAAAGGAGAGGATCAGACCGGGGTTACTGCATTCCTCACCGTCTCCACCATTCAAGAAGCTGCATTTACATTACATGAAACATCGACTGCCCATGGGCGTTACCATTACTCTAATATTCAGTTTAATCTGTCATTGGTGTGGCCAATAAAAGTCGCCATTCGGAAAACAGAATAGCCTCCGAAGCCATATTTCTGCCCTTCCCTCCACATAGAGTTATCAAAAGTTTCCAGAAGAATTTTTGGGAATCTACAACAGCACAAGTTACTAAGAATACTATTGAAAAATTGTTGACAATTCCAAGACACGCCCAGGAAATGCCATTTTTGGGTGTTGAATTGTACATAGTCTGTAATTACACATGAAACACTCTCGTATGAGTGCAAGCACTTTTATTAACTTCCTTTGTTTGATCCTAAACGTTTGATCGGTGGAGAAACCCTTTGCCCTATGCTCCCTTCATTTTTGGTGGTGTCCTCTTCCCGGAAAAGCAGAAATGCATTTACTCCTGCCCTTAACTCTGAGATGGTTTCCAGGGTTTCCAGACAGAGAAAAGGTTTGTCAAATATTTGTGGGTGTGCTCAGACTTTCCAGGGCATTTTGCCCAGAAACATGCACTTCCTACCAAAGGGTGGCGATTTACTCCCATGTATTGGTTCCCAATTATGTTTCACTAAATAGCTTCTCAAATGTTAAATCACATTTTGTGAATACAGAACGTAAATGTGTGCTTTCTAAATCATATCATTTACACATGGCATATGATCTTAGATATACAAATGACTTAAAATATGGCCCGCAGCTTTGCATCTGTTGTGAAGGTGATTGGCAGGTTTCCACTATATAGCATTTGTGGACGAAGGTTCAAAAGCAACCAGACATTGATGGGAGTCAATGGAGTGCCCGGTTGGGCAGGAAGATGGAATCCAGGGAATTCTCTCCCCTTGGGGTCTACGTCCTAGTTAAGCAGAGATACTGGCCCACTGATTACAAGTTTCCCTGGGTGCAGAGGGGCACACAGTAAAAGCAGACGTGTTTCAACGCAGGAGAAGTGTGTGAGTGGAATCAGGCGCGGAACTGGGACCGTATGTGCTATCGGACATTGTGAATCGGGGTAATGCTCCAGTCCAGGTCTGACAACTCATCATTCTTGGTAAGTGGTGTAGGGATACTGGCCGAAGTCATTAACTTCGACTCTCGTATCTACTCTTATTACCATGTTAAGCCTGTAGTGAGCATCTGCTGTGGCAGCAGCAGTGGCCCAGAAGGATTCAATGCTGTAGGTGGTCCCTGAGCTCAGGCTGAGTACAAACAGACAAGATGTTAGACTGGAAGTGATTGGAAGACATTGCTTGATCCGGTAGTGTGAGATAAGACTGGAATCTTTCCACGAGCTTTTCTTAGGTGTAAGTCGGCATTACGAGTCCCTGGACAAAGATATAGCGCCTCATTTACGAGTTTTTGACGCAGGGCAGCGCAGCAAGTTATTTTGCTGCGCTGCATCAAAAGGAAAGGGGAGGAATACGCCATATTTATGATATACAGCGCATTCCTATCCTTCCCCACTGCGCTAATGCCTTTTTAGCTGCCTAGCGCCAATGCAGGCACACTTGCACCATGGTGCAGGGGTGTCTGCGTTGCATGAAGGATTGTTTGTGTGCAGGAAGGGCCACCTTTTTGCCCAAAAACAACCCAGAGAGGCGTTTTCTTCTTTCTATGTGTGCTGTAGAATGCAGCACACAAGGAAAGAGGAAAAAACGAGAAGAAATGAAAAAAAATCTCCTTGTTACACCTGCTCTGGGGAGGCGTAAGGTTTTGTCGCTGCCACAGGTTTATGTGATTCTGTAACTCTGGGTAGCGCCAAAATCCATGGGTGTTGCATGGGAACACCCACCGCAACACTCATGGAACATCTCATTGATTCAGAATAAGGCAACGCAGCGCTTTGCGCTGCATTTCCTAACTTCATATCTATGAGGCCATTCAACGCCGCGCAGGGTGGCTTTGCATCGATTCATAGATATGGTTGAGAGGGCTGCGCCACTGGAGCGTCTAAAAAAGGGACGCTTCGGCAGCGCAGGCCTCTTGTAAATGAGCCCCAACAATGTACATTACCCTGTATTACGCATGATTCCTAGAAGTGACTTGAGTAAATGTGCAATGAGCGTGGGTGAGGCTCATGTGTGCAAGAAGGAGGCACTGATGATTATCCACTGTGTTTGAAAAGAGTCAAGCAGATCAGAAGTACTAACTTTGGAGCACTCATGGACATCTAGGAAGGTACAATACACACTTTATAACTAGATGAGAAGTTCACCTCTGACCCCCGCCTTGTCCCCGCTTCCATCTCGCCACAACAATTTGCCGCATGGGGAGGGGTTGCGGCAGCTGGCCGTGCGACCTCCTGTAGCAGGGTGCCCTGCCGTTATCCAACTGTACCCCCATATCCCCATTCTAGTCCCTGGCCTCCTGCCTGGTGGATCTGGGATGGTTTTGGTTTCCAGTCCAGCCCTGGCACTAGATAAAACCTTTGCCAACCCTTACTCAACACCTCATTTACACCCAATGGGATTAGGCACAGAAAGTGTCGAAAAGTGCCTTAGAGAGTCCACTTTTTTCACGGCATCCTTCAAAAGAAGCGCCTTTTGTTTTGAAAAATTATAAAATGATTTATTATTAAAAAAAACACCAAGCAGCCCAGCCAGTGTCTGGAGAAGCCCCTGCTGTCCATTGGCGGCCCCCCAGGAGCCAACAAGCCACAGGCAACACAGCATATCTCACTCCGATTAGGCAAAGGGTCACATGACCCAACTCTGCAGAGGCCACACATACCATATTCCACATCTGCACAGGCTAGGGAGAGGTTGCAAGACCCCTCCCCCCACCCCACAGTGGGGCACCAATAAAGGGATTGAAGGGATAACCCAGACCTTTTATCCAACATCACCTCTGCCCAGAGGGGACAGGGGAAGCAGAAAGACTCACCCTCTACTAGGACATCTCACACCTGCACACCAAACTCTGCCAAGTAATGGGCAAACACAACTCTATATAAATACCCTGTAAACTATTAATGCCTTACTTATACTGTAACCTTACTCATACTACAATTTTACTCCTACCCCTGCAACCCAACAATACTTTGTGTCCTCTACCAATTAATCCCACTAACACTTGCAGGAACTCATATATCCCCCACTAACGATGTCACATAAACCCTATTAAGTTTAATCTACCACAAAGAAACTGGAGCAAATGCATGGGATGGTCTCCTTGAGAGCACAAGACTAATCCAAGAAACCAGCAATAACCAGTAACCACTGGATTAACCACTGACCTTGGGTTTCTGCGGCAGGGATAGTAAGCCCTATATAATTGCAATTATAATACAATAAAGTACAGTAAAAATATGAAAACTGTAAAAATACTATAAATACACCCCCCCTACAGCTGTGCCCTTTTTACGCGTTGATTGCATTATGCACACGTAGCGTTAGACAAATACGCATTCTTTAACTAGTGTCCATGACTACCATGCATATGCACAAGTACATTAACGCAGACACACTTTACACATGAATAGCAAGGAAATGTATGTAAATACCTTAAATTGGTAAACTATGCATACCGGGAAGCGAAAATTATGCATTGCAAACTCACACGTCTAAATCTGTACAGTTGTGAATTGGGCTTAATGTGTACATATATACATATATATTGCTTTCTATGCCAGATTCATGGAATTTAGGCGCCCGTAGGCCCTCATTACGAGTGACCTCTTAATTCCTATGAGGCTGATAACAGCAGGTACTGGCCCCATCAAACGATGAGATCCGTGGGATTACCGCTGACCTGTTTATTTCCACACTGGGATTTTAGGCTGCGTTCAGCAGCGGTCCCCCGCTACCAGTAACTCCGGTGGAATTGAAGTTACCTGGAGGATTACTGGTCCACTTGTCCTTAGTTCCTTAGGGCCTTTTTATAGTTTCATGGACAGACGTCCCACCTGCGATATTTAGAGTGGCAAGGACCAAAATGCACTTGTGATATAGCAGAAAGGATAGCAGCCATGCTTTAGATGGAGTACTCTGTCCGCCAAACTCTAAGTCAGCCCCGTGGTGTCCTCAATCTCAGACTGACAAGGATGAAAGTCTTAGTCAGTCACACCCAAGCTTCATACCCGTCTCCTTCAGGTTAGCAACAAATTGTGCCTGCAGGTTATGTTTGGTTTCTGATATCAATGTCGGGCATGTCTGCCACTGGAGTCCTCTCTCAACACAGCGGGATTGTGGTGTCTTGCCATTTCATCCCAGTACAAAGAAACACATCACTGAAAGCATTTCATGGGAAACCTGTTTTATTGGAAAACAAAATCAAAGAAATATAAATCAGAGAAATGGATTTCATCCACAATAAGGTGATAAGCCGAACTCTAGGGTCAAGAACATATATATAGGTAGGTGTATGGTATTTCTACAGCTCCAAGCTAGCCAAAAGGCAGTGGTCAAAGACAAGCATAAATGAGTGATAAGAGAGGCAGCTGGTTTGTGGATGATTAATGCATTGCGATGTAGTGTTCTTTAAAGAGGTGCATCTTTAACGGTTTCCTAATTTGGAGCAGTGTTGGGGCAGTCTTGAAGGATACTGGAATATTGTTCCTGAAAAAGGGATGCTGTCTTGCTTTTCATTTTCTACTCTTCTCCGTCTTCAGACTGGTGGTGTCCTGGCTTCGGGTGTGCCGAGATCCACCAGAGATAGTGAGCTTGTCTGCAAGATAAGCGAGGTGCGGATCATGATGGCCTTTTAAATGATGCAGCTGGTTTGAATATGGTGCCGGATGGGGTTGAGGACAGAGTTAGAAGGGGTAAGACTTAGTGTAGAGGCCACAGTCAAGGCTAGAGTATTGGTCAGTGTGTGTATTAGTGTCAGGTTAAGAGTTAAGGTTATGGTTGGAGTCAAGATGATGAGTAGAGTAAATGGTCAAGCTTAGGGTCAGGTGGAGAGTTAGGGTAAAGGTTTGGGTCAAGGTTAGGGCTACATTAATGGTCAGGGTTAGGGTTAGGGTCAGGCCAGTGTTACAGAAGAAATTAGCATCAAGGTAAGATTTAGGGTAATGGACAGGATTTAGGTTAGGGAAAGATTCAGGGTTAGGGTAAACTTTAGGCTCAAGGTAAGGTTCAGGGTAATGGACAGGGTTTAGGTTAGGATTATAGTCATGGTTTAGGTTTAGGGTGATGCTAAAGGTTAGGGTCAAGGTGAGGATGAGAGTAAATGGCCAGGCTTAGAGTCAGGTTAAGAGTTAGGATAGAGATTAGGGTCAAGGTGAGGATGAGAGTAAATGGCCAAGCTCAGGATCAGGTTGAGAGTTCGGGTAAAGGTTTGGGTCTGGGTTAGAGCTACATTAATGGTTAGGGTTTGTGTTACGGTCAGGTCAGTGTTAGGGCAGAGGTTAGCATCAAGGTAAGGTTTAGGGTAATAGTCAGGGTTTGGGTTATGGTCGGGTCAGTGATAAGGCAGAGGTTAGCATCAAGGTAAGGTTTAGGGTGATAGTCAGGGTTTGGGTTATGGTCGGGTCAGTGTTAGGGCGGAGGTTAGCATCAAGGTAAGGTTTAGGGTAATAGTCAGGGTTTGGGTTATGGTCGGGTCAGTGTTAGGGCAGAGGTTAGCATCAAGGTCAGATTTAGGGTAGTCAGGGTTTGGGCTATGGTCGGGTCAGTGTTAGGGCAGAGGTTAGCATCAAGGTAAGGTTTAGGGTGATAGTCAGGGTTTGGGCAATGGTCGGGTCAGTGATAAGGCAGAGGTTAGCATCAAGGTAAGGTTTAGGGTGATAGTCAGGGTTTGGGTTAGGGTAAGGTTCAGAGTTAGGGCAGAGGTTAGCATCAAGGTAAGGTTTAGGGTAGTATTCAGGGTTTGGGTTATGGTCTGGCCAGTGTTAGGGCAGAGGTTAGCATCAAGGTAATAGTCAGGGTGATAGTCAGGGTTTGGGTTAGGGTAAGGTTCAGAGTTAGGGCAGAGGTTAGCATCAAGGTAAGGTTTAGGGTAGTATTCAGGGTTTGGGTTATGGTCGGGTCAGTGATAAGGCAGAGGTTAGCATCAAGGTAAGGTTTAGGGTAATAGTCAGGGTTTGGGTTATGGTTGGGTCAGTGTTAGGGCAGAGGTTAGCATCAAGGTAAGGTTTAGGGTGATAGTCAGGGTTTGGGCTATGGTCGGGTCAGTGATAAGGCAGAGGTTAGCATCAAGGTAAGGTTTAGGGTGATAGTCAGGGTTTGGGCTATGGTCGGGTCAGTGTTAGGGCAGAGGTTAGCATCAAGGTAGGGTTTAGGGTAATAGTCAGGGTTTGGGTTATGGTTGGGTCAGTGTTAGGGCAGAGGTTAGCATCAAGGTAAGGTTTAGGGTGATAGTCAGGGTTTGGGCTATGGTCGGGTCAGTGTTAGGGCAGAGGTTAGCATCAAGGTCAGGTTTAGGGTAGTATTCAGGGTTTGGGCTATGGTCGGGTCAGTGTTAGGGCAGAAGTTAGCATCAAGGTAAGGTTTAGGGTGATAGTCAGGGTTTGGGTTAGGGTAAGGTTCAGAGTTAGGGCAGAGGTTAGCATCAAGGTAAGGTTTAGGTAATAGTCAGGGTTTGGGTTATGGTTGGGTCAGTGTTAGGGCGGAGGTTAGCATCAAGGTAAGGTTTAGGGTGATAGTCAGGGTTTGGGCTATGGTCGGGTCAGTGTTAGGGCAGAGGATAGCATCAAGGTAAGGTTTAGGGTGATAGTCAGGGTTTGGGCTATGGTCGGGTCAGTGTTAGGGCAGAGGATAGCATCAAGGTAAGGTTTAGGGTGATAGTCAGGGTTTGGGCTATGGTCGGGTCAGTGTTAGGGCAGAGGTTAGCATCAAGGTAAGGTTTAGGGTGATAGTCAGGGTTTGGGTTATGGTCGGGTCAGTGTTAGGGCAGAGGTTAGCATCAAGGTAAGGTTTAGGGTGATAGTCAGGGTTTGGGTCAGTGTTAGGGCAGAGGTTAGCATCAAGGTAAGGTTTAGGGTAGTATTCAGGGTTTGGGCTATGGTCGGGTCAGTGTTAGGGCAGAGGTTAGCATCAAGGTGAGGTTTAGGGTAATAGTCAGGGTTTGGGTTATGGTCGGGTCAGTGTTAGGGCAGAGGTTAGCATCAAGGTCAGGTTTAGGGTGATAGTCAGGGTTTGGGTTAGGGTAAGGTTCAGAGTTAGCAAACGTTAGTTTCAAGGTTTAGGTTCATGGTTCAAGTTAGGGATAGGTTAGGTTAGTTAGGGATAGGGAAGGGACAAGGTTAGGGTGGTGGCCAGGTTCAATATTAGGTTACGGTAACGATCATGATTAAGGTCATGGTTGAAGCTAAGCAAGGGCCAGGGTGGATTAACTTGCATTCATCTGTCATGAACATGTCTTGCAGGTGATAGGTGGGTGCAGGTGCCTGTGGCATAGAACAGTCTCAAGGATTTATTGGACTTGGCACAGACATATTTTGAAGCCCCATACTCAGACAATTTAGAGCCCTATTCTGAGTGGACCCGTAATGCACCCTCTAATGCCCCCATGGCAGAGTTACCGGTACCAGGGGAAAAGATAACGTCAGAGCAGGATTACCAACTGATCACAATTAGGGCCCTGAGGGGGCCACTAACACCGGACAATAAGGAAAAAAGCTACCCCTAAAAAATGTTGTTCTAGTTCTGGGAAAAGCAAAACAACATGAAACAACAATTCCCACATGACCTGTATTGCTTAAATAATGGCTCAAAGTGCCCAATGTCTCGACCACCTGCTTCTACAGAGACAACAACATGAAATTTAATTTATGTATTTTATTTCATTTTTATGAAATAGGGATATATACCTCCAATAATTCAACTTAATTTAGAGAAAATACTCACAGGCTCCACAGGCAGCGGGAGCTCAGTTTGTTTGGCGTGAGCTATCACCTTGAAGGACTCCAAATTAAATTACGTTGAATTATTGGCGGTATATATCCCTATTTCCAAGTTTTGTGGAATCATCTGACCCGTACAGATGGCATACAACACATAACATCTGTTGCCGGACAGATCTATCTGCCCACATATACTTTGATATAGCATCTGAGGAGGAGACTCATCCGGAATAAGATAAAGGCAGAATAGAAAGTTTGATTTCCCAATTTTGTTTCACCATAGGATATGATGTTGATCATGTGGTCCTGATGAAGGTGGTTTGATAAGATTCTTGTTCCACCGAAACGTACGTTGACTGTATGTTTGGGAAACCCCAGTCCACAACACAACAACAAAAGAAATTGGAGATCTTTCCAAATTGTAATGCATGGTGTATGTGGCATGAGGCTGGAGCATGAATGAGTGGCTGGAGTGAGAATATGTTTGTTTGGTGATTGAGGGAGCGAGCAAATTGAGATATGGGGAATTGCACAAATATCTATTGGTGTATATCAGAATGAGATGAACAATGTAAAAAATGTGCATTTTTAATGTATGATATTATGTGTTTTGGTTTTGTATATATGTAACTTTGAAAAAATATTTTGAAAAACGTTTCTATTAAGAGATGTATATGCCTAAAATGATGTTGAGCAATGTAGTAGGAGTACCATTTAGACAAAAATGAACAAAAAATGAAATAAAATACACAAATCAAATTTCATGTTGTTGTCTCCGTAGTAGCAGGTGGTCGAAACATTGGGCACTTTGAGCCATTATTTAAGCAATACAGGTCATGTGGGAATTGTTGTTTCATGGTGTGCCACTAAAAACTGAGGAATTACGAGAGGGATACTTAGTTCTGCTCCTGACTCCTGGTGTTATTCCTCATTTTGATCATGGATAAAATATTTAGTAACTCCAGGGTTGTTGAATCGTTCACTCGGAGACTTCACCTGTTGGTGGAGTATCTCGGTGAATAAGCTAAGATTCTTGGAGTTACCATCTGATATGTTAGTAATTAAAAAGCCACTTAAGAAAGGGGTTTAGATTTTATAGGCGTTAGAAATTACAGAATGCAAACCCACATAGAAAGATTAGAATACACGATATTTAGAAGTTTGGTTTAATGGAAATAGTTTCAACAAAATATGGAGAATATTTCTGTTCTTTCAGAAACATTTTACATTAAAAGTTTATATTTGTAACGTATACTTATGCCTGGAAGTAGTAACAACTGTCACCAAATCACCCTTGCGCTCCAGTGCCCCCCTTTTCCCTATAATGCAAATATGTCGAAATCTACATACATTAAGTAGCATAATATGTTCATTGTTTGCCTTTATGTGTTTGCCCTTTAATCGTCCCCATCATGCCTGTGACATAGAATTTGTTTTATATATGTAACCACCTAAACTTTCTATGACCATTTGTAGGTAAAGGAGTGGTTTTTCACTAGATCTATCACTTTGTTTAAAAGAATAAGTTATTTTTTTTACAACAAACTTTATTCCACTCTGGCAGAGGTATGCCATTCGCACTAATATCCTTCTGGGACAAACTAAAGGTAACCGTGGATGGGGTGGCTGTACTCTGGCTTCTAAACCTATCAGCCGCTCTCTACGCTGTACACCTTGAGACATTGCTACAAAAAACTCAGGCCCTCATTTATGGGATTTTGGCGGAGGGCATCACAGCAAGGCACCGTGCTGCGTTGCCCTACGCCAAAGTGAAAGGGCAGGAATGCACCGTATTTAAGCAATACAGTGCATTCCTGTCCTTTCTCTCTGCGCTGGTTCCGTTTCAGCAGCGTAGCGCCAACGTAGGCATCATTGCATCAGAATACGGCACACATAAAAAGAAGAAAAAATTAGGAGAAATAAACATATTTCTCCTCGTTATGCCTCACCTCGGGAGGCGTACGGATTTGGAGCTTCCCTGGGTTTAAATGATTTTGTAAATCTGGGGTAGCGTCAAATTCTATGGGTGCTGCGTGGGAACACCCACTGCAACGCCCATGGATTGCCTCCCGGGTGCAGAGTAAGGTGACAGCGATTTGAGCTGTGTCACCTTACTAATGATTCATGAGGCCACTCAAAGCCATGCAGGGTGACTTAACGTGGCTTCATAAATTGGATTGAGAGCCCTGCGTCATGCATGTAGCACTTTACGTGGTGCAAAAGTGACACAGGGGTCTCGTAAAGAAGTCCCTCAATGCACGCTGAAATATAATAAAAACCATATCTTTTTACCTGAAAGGTTACCAAAGCGTGCTAATTATGTCTCGATTCACCACCCAAACCTCACTGCTGCTACCCACAAAGCTGAATTACCTTCCCGATTCTCTTTAATCTCTGCCTTACCCTGATACAGGACCTGTTCAACTTTCTCAGCCTGATATGCTATCACAACGTAGATGGCACCCAGATTATCCTAAAACTGGTAAAACCCAAGGATCGAAACACATCTAAACTTGACAAATTTCTCTGTACCACTGGTGACTGGATGATGAGAAACCACCTTAAACTCAACACTGCAAAAGCGAAAGTCATGACCAGTGGACAATGGCACAACCGCCAGCCCACAAAAATACGGACAAAAGAAAAGCCTGACAGCGACATCGAGAAGAGTAAGAAACCTTGGAGGGGCCATAGATGCAGACCTTATATTGATCCCATATAATGACATCATCTGGGGTTCTTCTGTACAATGAGAATGGAGAGCTGAGTCGCCTCTTCCCTTATCTTGGATGATATCACAAAATACAGGACATTGTCACTCTTGTAATATCAAAGGTTGATTACGCTAAGAGCCTCTACCTGGGCACTCCTTGCTTCCTAATAAGCATATGACAAAGAACACCACAACAACGTTACTACTTCACCTGCACCAAAGGAAAGCACAACACCTGTTCTCCAAGCACTATAATGGCTACACACAGTGAGGCGCTTGGCTTTTCCTGCTTACTCGGCATTGTTCAAAGAGCTATTCTAGGGAAAGGCTCACAGTGCAGTGAAGGTCAAAGGTCCTGGTGGTCCCAAACAGAACAAAAATGAACAATGATTCTCACACTCTGGTAGAATACTCGGGGTGTGAGGGCCTTTAGTTTTTTGCTTTTCAAAAACAAATTCCCACTTTGGACGTCTTTCTTTAAAAATAAAGACGCTTGCTAAGTGCCGCCTGAAACATGGCGTCCACTCAGCAAAGCTTTAGTGCCTTCAGAGGACCCGCTGTGGCCGTCGCTCCGCCGAAGGCAGAGAGATCTCTTCAGGACCGGGGGAGGTCTGTAAATAAAATGGGCCCTAGTCCGACCAGGGTGGCAACGGTATTTACCGCCGCCACCCGATGGACAGATGGTCTCCCGCCATACTCGAAATGAGATCCCCTGTCTCTAGCAGTGAAATGTGGTTGTGATGGTATAATCAGCAACATGAAACTTCGGTGATTGAGTACTTTATAAATAACCAAGAACAGAAAAGTATCCAGGACCCAGTTGAACCCGGGCAAGCGACTCGATGTCTTTCTTTCAGGACGGTTCACAGTGCTACCGACGAGCCACAGAAAAGCAAGTACCATGTTAAATCACTTGACACCGGCGCCATCCCTGGCCCATTGCAGGACTTTGCATGTATCAGTGCTCCTTTGCGCTGTAACTAGGTTTATGCTATATAAATCCCATATATACCTACATACTATTTATGCCAGCCCACATTATGGCAGTTCCAGCCGCACTTTGCAGATGACCATAGATAATGCAAACCGTCCTCCAATCTCTGCAATTGTATGCAGATGATGCTCATGCATATTCATTTTGCATACCACGAAAACCTGCCTGGATTTTGCATTTCCATGAGCTGAACTCGCGAAACCCCAAGCAAGCGGTATTGATGAGGCAATTAAAACATCTGGTCGGCCCGCTAATCTGAGCTGCATTTATATTGCCCCGGGGGCAACAAATCATATCCTGGAGCTTTGTCCGCCTTCGGGGAGTTCATTAATATTTCCATCTGTTTCGCCCGTGTTGGTTGGTTTCCGGGTTCAGACTGACATGCGCTGAGTTGGATGGTATTCGCTGCATGGGCTTCAGCGATCATCTGAATACCGTCCAAGGACCTCATTCGAAGGTTGCTTCTAACAAGGGGTAGTGATGTCAGGCCCGGAGTTACCCTCACAAGTTTTTTTTAACTGAAATGGGGAATAATCTATGGGTTCCAGAATTAAGCAATTTCCCCATGTGATTCCCAGTTTCAAGACGCTTTTCCACACATGTAGGTAGGTGGAGTATTATGTGGTGATGCTGGTTAGACTTCACCATGCAATACTATCACGATACCCCAAAGATGGTCCTTGGGTTCACACTAATAAATCCTGAGCTCGGTCCTGGTAGAGTGGCGAAGAGCAGGCAGGCTTTATTAGAGGAACAAATGTTAAGCATTTCAGAGTACCAACATGGACAATAAGTAATTGACACAACTCAATAGAAATCTGACACCAATTTATGAAAATAAAGTGTATTTTTATCTTAGTTTAGACTCCAAAATGAACGAAATAGCATACATATAACCGGAGTTATGGATTTTAGAACAAAACATGAATTATAGCAGTTCACTAGTGAAGAACGTTTGCATTGCGGTCAATGGGAAAGAGTGGTAGTGACAATCGGTCACTTGCAGGTCGAGTTGTGTGTATCCCACAGGGGTTAAAGGTGATGCGGGTCCTAGGACCAGGCCATGACAGTCAGTTCAATTTTACCTGGCCCGTGGAGCCCGGGTGAAGAGTTGTCCTGGCTGTCCCTGGTGCTGAATGGGAGCTGCAGGAGAGCTGCATTTATCACGTACACGGTGCTGCAGGGAACAAGATGCAAAAAACACAACAGGGTTGTTGCTGACATAGGTCGAATGGAGTTCCCTCTAGGTGCAGCATCAGGAGCAGGGGATAGTTGATGGACTGGCGACCAACAAACCTTGGCAGTGATAACTTTGGAAACGGGTGCTTTGATGTCCGGTGGTCCCAGGCAACGCTGTAACTACCTGTAACTGCGTGGAAGGCAGGACTACAGTTCCCACAATGCACTAGACTATCTGGATTTGGGCGATCCAGCGATTTTTTCAGATCCGGAGCATTGTTTTACCTCCATTTTGCATGGGACTAGTGCTACTAGTCCAGGGGAGTCTGAGGGTGCTTCAGGCTCTCACAGGGGTCTCTCTGTCTGGGGGAACCGAGAGTTAGCCTAGGACTAGTCTTGATCAGGCGGTTCCAGGAGTGTTGCACAGGGACAAAATATTTCTCTTTTGCTTTGTGCAAGTCCTCTTGTTGCAGACACAGGTCTCTTCTTTGTCCTCTTTGATGCAGGTTGTTCAAAACTCTGGTTCTGGTGTCAGGTGGGTCCCTTAAATCCTAGATTTTGGAGAGATAAGGGTGTGGGAGCAAGTAGCCAATGGGCTGCTAGTCCCTGCAGTCAGTCCTACCCCAAGGTGACCACGTGATTTAGGTCACCTTTCCTACCCAGAACCCACTATTTCTACCACTTTTTTAAAATTGCGGAAGTCTTCCTTAGGTGTACAGACCAGGCAGCTCACCCTGGAGGTGTGGCTAGCCTTTTGGGGGTGTACACTGCCTGCATACCTAATTTCCAGACTGCCTGGGAGTAAATATGCCTGGGGCCGGGGAGGGCTGTATCTGATGCATATCAGAGGTGCCACTTCACCAGCCTTCCTGGGAGGGAAGAGGTGTGACCTCCTTCCTGCCCGGGCATTTGTTGCTGACTCCTGGGAGTGATCACACTGCCTGGCAGGAGGTCAGAATCCTGTCTTGGTGGCAGCCCGTGAGGGCTGTCAGCCAGAGCACAGAGAAGCTGGGGCAACCAGGTGGGCAACCTCTCAGGTAGCCACCTGGGTGCATGCCACCTCACCCTCAGCACAAGATTTGTGTCAGAGGTGATGAGGCACATTGTTTGACCCCAAACTCGACGTATTTTGGTGGTACCATAATGGAGCTAGTGACCCCGGTGGCAGCCCATGTTATCCTATGGAGCGCATATCACTTATAGTGTACTTTAATGGTAAAGACCACTATAGGGACATATAATTTGGCACTTACATGCCCACGTATTTAATATACTGCACTCTGCCTCCTGGGCTCAGGAGGTCTTCCTTACGGGTGTTCTGACAGTGCTTAATTTGAGCCGGTGCTTTCCGGTGCTCAGCCCCAGCACATAATTGGTTTCTGGTGCTCGTCACCGGCACCCAATTGTCAGCACCATTCTTAGAACAGTCTACCACATGGTGCCGCTGCTCATCTAATTTAGAGATGAGCAGAACAACGGTTGTTTAGGAATACAATATACATTAAAATTGCTTATACCTGCCTCCCCAGCCATTTCTTTAGCTTTGGGGACCTGGAATAATCTGAACTGTCGCATTTACGTGCGAGAGAGATGGTAAGTAGTTGTTTTGGCAGCGATGACAAGGGCGATGGGTGGTGCAGGCTGCAGTGGCCTCCTGGTCAGAGCCCTGGCACTTAATATTTTACAAATTAAGCACTGGTTTGCAACCTTCAGGTCACAAGTCTGAATCCCAGCAAGGCCTGTCTCATTTCAGCATCTTTCAGAGATTGATAAAACAGCTACATTGATTTCAGGGACAGTAACTTGTGTTATAAAGCCTAAAAATGGGGGAAACCTGGGGCAATGCACCCGGTAAATCCCTGTCGAGCAGGGTATTCCCCATTCTGAAGTCTTTAACTCGTAAACAGCATTAATTATTGCGCAGATACCAGCCGGAATTGTTAATTCTGCCCCAGCATCTCCCCGCGGAGTTAACTGAGAACTAGTATTGCGAGCCTGAGACCCAGACTCCCAGGGAGTGTGCCAGGCTCACCAGGCCAGCACCTTCTCAGGGGCTTTAAGTTCAGGAGCAAAAGTTTGGGAGGATGAATGATACAAACAATTTGGGCTCATTGATGGAATGAGATTCTGCTTGAGTTAAGGAATATAACTAGACAAGAAAGGGACCTAAAAACACGTATTTTCTAGGATAATGTTTACAGAATTGCTGCCCACGTTGGGGCCTCCGGGTCATGGCACCTTACAAGCTAATTCTGACTTGGCTGAGTTGGCATGCATTCCGTGTTTTATAGTGTGCCCTATATTGTAGACTGCCCTAAACCCAAGCCTGAGGGCCGAATCAAACTACGTGCAGACCAGGAAACACTTAGAAACCGATGGAAAGTGGCACATGGCGCTTTCTAAAGCCTTCAAATAAGTAGATGTCCAACATGGTGCACCTCCAGGCCTGCTCCTGGCTCATTCTATGCACTTCTCTTGACTTACTGTAATGTAATGTCAATATACGCTGGTCTCATACCCAGCTCTGCATGCAGTGCTTTTATAAGACTCCACAGTAAATGAATGAATTAATGAATGATTAAATAAATACCTAGGGAAATGTAATAATTTAGTTTGAGCGGGATGTCCACACTTGAAGAACCAAGAAGCTAAAGCGAATGGGCCCTGAATTTCACAATAGCGTCTTCAGCGGCGAGACTAAGGCCGCATTCCAAACTGTGCAGAGCGGTAATTCTGCTTTTTTTGGAGCAATTACCACCTCACACAATTATGCGTTTTGCTGAGTGTCAGCACGCACCTGGTAAAGCCAAATTCTTTCCCCACACATTTTCCACCTGTTAGGAGCAGGTGGAAAATGTGTGAAAACAGGGCATTTTGCAGATGTCCCCCCACTTTTTGCATCCATTTGGACTACTAAATGCTGGTTTTCAACTCTGACAGTGCCCTGAGGCCTGCTAACCAGGCCCAAGTGCCAATGCTCTCTCCATAAAACTGATATGTGTTAATTGGCATCCCCAATTGACAAGGACTTCACCCTCCCCTCATAAGTCCCTAATATGTGGTACCAGTGGTACCCAGGGCATGGGTGGTAAAGGGGTCCCCATGGCTTGTAGCACTGTTTGTGCCACCCTGAGTGACCCAAGTAAACTACTGACAGCAGGCCTTCCATTGCAGACTGCAGGAATAGTGCAATCTGCTCCATTTCGACTTTGCCCTCACCATGTGTGGCAAAGTCTATGCACTGATTTTAATATATGTCAGAACAGTGCTTAATTTGTAAAATATTAAGTGCCAGGGCTCTGACCAGGAGGCCACTGCAGCCTGCACCACCCATCGCCCTTGTCATCGCTGCCAAAACAACTACTTACCATCTCTCTCGCACGTAAATGCGACAGTTCAGATTATTCCAGGTCCCCAAAGCTAAAGAAATGGCTGGGGAGGCAGGTATAAGCAATTTTAATGTATATTGTATTCCTAAACAACCGTTGTTCTGCTCATCTCTAAATTAGATGAGCAGCGCCACCATGTGGTAGACTGTTCTAAGAATGGTGCTGACAATTAGGTGCCGGTGACGAGCACCGGAAACCAAGTATGTGCTGGGGCTGAGCACCGGAAAGCACTGGCTCAAATTAAGCACTGTTGCAAACATGTGTCTGTTTATGTGTGCATTAGCCAGGCGCACTATCTAGACTTGTGCATGATTCCTTCTAGCTTTACCTTCAGCTGGTGATGCTCTGATTCAGCACCAAGGCTGCTGGGTGACTCCTCAGTCACTCTTCATGCGTGACCATGGCTTGCACCGGCAGCCCAGGGATGCACAGCTGCTAGGAGGCATCTTTTGGCTTTTTAACCAACAGCACTTTCCAGGTTGGGATTTTCAAGCCCTAAACTTACAATATTAAAAGCCAAATGACAAGTCCCAAAATGCACCTCTTTGATGGCAAAGAAAACAGGCCTGGTGAAAGGTGCCACACGTTGCATGGAGCCAATTGGTAGAGGTGCTTGTGAGTGCTCTGTAAATCCAAGTCAAATATCAGGATACTGTTCCGAGGTGATTCAGCCCCAGAGAAATGATTCCTAGCTGAGTGCAGGTACCTTGAGAAGCATGCGCTTTTTAGAACACTTCCCCTCACTCACCTGAACGTGACATGCTTCATAATTTGGCGGTGCTCCTCGTCAGGCCGGCGCTGCAATGCCTGGCGGGCCCCGTGAGGGGTTTCTTTGTCAGTCATCTTTTAATAAATACGCCGATCGAGCACTGTAGGCCAAAGAATGATGTGTCCTACAATATGAGAAGTTTGGTGAATGGTGTGGAAATAAAATCAACCGTCAACCAGATTCCACCAAAATATTTAATGTGAAATCCCCGGTTGATGTTGAGCTTCAAAAGAAGGCAGAGAAACTTAGGATATATTAGTCCCTGTCTCTGCAAGTGAGAGTGTAAACGGTCACTTATAGACCAGGTATTGAGCTATGGCCTACGTAACGGGTCAACATGTTTCATGCCTTAGCTAGCTGTAAAGTGGTCTAGTGGCATTTCATCAGGACCAATAATATATGATGTGACCTAATCTTGTCAATGGAGTGCGGAGCTCTATAACTCAAAGCCCCACTCCGTGCGTGGATGATACGGTGCCGGCTGACATTTTACCGTTGTTGTCAAGCGCTGTACTAATAAAGCGCTCAGTTTAGGATAACCCTCCTGAATTGAAGGGCAGATCGACCTGTCAGGATGCGAGGACGCCAACACAGAGCGCAACTTATCTCTGATGGCAGTGCCTACCAGCAACTACCCCCAACCTCGCCTCCGCGACGGTAAGATGTCAGCTGGCACCTTATCATCCACGCACGGAGTGGGGCTTTGAGTTATAGAGCTCCTCACTCTACTGAGAAGATTAGGTCACATCATATATTATTGACTGGTTACGTAGACCATAGCTCAATAGTTGGGCTATGAGTGACTGATTTACACTCTCACTTGAAGAGACAGGGACCATTTTATCCTAAGCTTTTCTGCCTTCTTTTTATGCTCAACATTAACCGGGATTTCACATTAAATATTTTGTCAGCATCTGGTTGGCAGTTGATTTTATTTCCACATTCCATTCACCAATCTTCTCATATTGTAGGACACACCATTCTTTGTCCTACGGTGCTCGATTGGCGTATTTATTAAAAGATCTCCGACAAAGAGCCCTCTTGTGGGGCCCGCCAGCCATGGCAGCGCCAGCCTGCCAAAAAGCGCCGCCCAGTGATGAAGCATGTCACCTTCGGGTGAGTGAGGGCAACTGTTCTAAAAAGCGCATGCTTGTCAAGGTACCTGCACTCAGCTAGGGATCATTTCTCTGGGGCTGTATCACCTCGGAACAGTATCCTGATATTTCACTTCGGTTGTTTGCGGAGAGTGTATACTGGACCGGTAATCTCCCGTCCTCTCTTGTGATATATGCTCTGTAAATCTTTCATATATGTGCCTTCTCTGAGTAAAACATCTCAGGCCCCCACAATTATTGATACACATTAACTGTGACTGACATTAATTTAAGCATTACACCAATCACCCCACTGTTTAACTTTGTTTAGTTTCTTTTTTAAACATTATCAACTACCTGATAAAATTTGACAATATTTCCACTGAAGTCCCTGCGTAGAATTAATTAATGTTTACTCCTAGAATTAAACTTATTTCATAAGGCGATCTCTGCAGGCAGAAGGCCAATTCCAACAGTACCGCACATTTGTGAAGCCTGTGTGGTTGTAAGTAAAACCTGCGGAGCGGCTCTTACAGAAATAGATGATATTTTTAACAAAGGCACCAGATTACAATTATCCAGAGGCGGTGAATGCTGCCGTGTGCGCGAATGTGCTTCGCAGCATAAGCGAAAACTTAAAAAGATGGAAACTGGGAGTGAAAGATTCCTCTTGAGGCTACAGGGACGTGTCACTGCGTGCAGGTAATGCGAATCCTTCTCACTCGCAGAGTCTTTCCAAACATCTGCTGTGTGTGGTACAGGAGGTAGATCGGGGCCTTTGACACTACACTCACACTGCAAGTGCATTGGCACATTACACACACAGTGCAAGCAGACACACACACACCTTAGATAGGGCCTCATTAGGATGCCGGTTGGACCGCCGCTTCGACAGGCCGTCGGTGGCGGTCCCAATGACATCCAGGAAAGTGGTCCGACCGCCGCATTATAATGCAGTGAATCGGACCGCAGCAGTCAGAGGGTCAGACCGCGGCCTCCGACAGGCTCAAGGAGCCCGTCCGGACGGCGGTCAGATTCCTAATCCCTACAATGGGGCGGTGCCTGCGCAGCCACCGCCGTAGGGATTAGGATATCCCTTCTGACTGCCTGTTCAAGGCGGTCCCACCGCCATGAACAGGCTTCCGGAAAGGGACTTTGGAGGGTCCTAGCAGGGCCCCGTCCCTCATGGGCCACTGGAATGTGGCCGGGGGGCACATGTGGTGCCCCCCAAACATCCATGCAGTGTGCATCGCTTTTTCAATTGCAGCTTGTGCTGCAGCCCTTTTTCAGGCCGCTCACAAGCCGCAATTGTAAAAGGGATGTTTCAGACCGCCCATGCGGTGGTCGCATCCTAATCTGGTGGGTGGGACCACCGACTACTTGTCAGCCGGTCCAAATCCCACAATGATGGTGATCGGACGCTCATCCGACCGTCATCGTAATTGGGCCCATAATCACAGGCACACACATACCCACACTGTGCAAACCACACATATTGCTCAAAAATCAACATTACTGTTCCACGGCAGCACAATACTGTCCAGTCGGCATACTATCCCTCAGCGCACATTGCCTGTTCTCCCAATGCCTCAGTAATTCTCATTGTGCACATTTTACATGACTACCCAGTAAGCACACGTTGCCAGTTTTCACAGTGCTTCAGTGATGCCCGTAGTGCACATTTTGCACAACTCCCCAGGGAGCACATGTGGCAGTTTTCTTAGTGCCTCAGTGATGCCCATAGTGCACATTTTGCACAACTCCCCAGGGAGCACATGTGGCAGTTTTCTTAGTGCCTCAGTGATGCCCATAGTGCACATTTTGCATAACTCTACAGTAAGCACACATTGACAGTTTCTGTGTGGGCCCGTAAATACACACATTCATTTTCCACTATACCCCTCTTAGCACACTTAGCTACCAGCTTACACTGTGCAATGTGGTGGTGCACAGTCCACGCATACACACACACACAAAGAGACCCGTCACCCGCTGCGTGAGTGGAGTCAGAAGCACATCACGCGCACAGATACACACAGCATACCAGCCCTACATATTCTACTAGTGCACACGCGCGGCCCACATGTATGAAGCCTCACACAACATTCAAGTGAAAAGCACATGGAGGAGACGGTGTGCTCTGCCAGCAACGACCAGCCATGCTTTCTGGCTGCACTGAACACTGCATGGCCACGTTTTACCCAGAGACCTTCTGTAGTTACTGGTGAGGTGCGCGTCACCACATGGCCGTGCCTTGCCCAGAGACCTTCTGTAGTGACCGGAGAGGCACGCGTCACCGCATGGCCGTGCCTTACCCAGAGACCTCCTGTAGTGACCGGAGAGGCGCGTGTCACCGCGTGTCACCGCGTGGCCACGCCTTGCCCAGAGACCTTCTGTAGTTACTGGAGAGGCGCGCGTCACTGCATGGCCGCGCCTTGCCCAGAGACCTTCTGTAGTGACCGGAGAGGCGCGCGTCACCGCGTGGCTGCGCCTTGCCTAGAGACCTTCTGTAGTTAGTGGTGAGGTGCGTGTCACCGCGTGGCCGCGCCTTGCCCAGAGACCTTCTGTAGTGACCGGAGAGGCGCGCGTCACTGCATGGCCGCGCCTTACCCAGAGACCTTCTGTAGTTACTGGTGAGGCGTGCAGCACTGCATGGCCGCCCCTTGCCCAGAGACCTTCTGTAGTGGCCGGAGAGGCGCGTGTCACTGCATGGCCGCGCCTTGCCCAGAGACCTTCTGTAGTTACTGGTGAGGTGCGCATCACTGCATGGCAGCGCCTTGCCCAGAGACCTTCTGTAGTTACTGGTGAGCCGCGCGTCACTGCATGGCCGCGCCTTGCCCAGAGACCTTCTGTAGTTACTGGTGAGGCGTGCAGCACTGCATGGCCGCGCCTTGCCCAGAGACCTTCTGTAGTTACTGGTGAGGCGCGCGTCACTGTGTGAGCTCCTGCAATGCTTTCAAGTTTCAGATTCTAGGTTCACTGCTGAGTTAATTAGTAAACTAACCAACAACATAAGTAACAGTGAAATACAGTTTTTTAGACAACTATATAACATTATAGAAACTATTGGTAATTCACTGCCCAACATCCCACCTTCCAAAAGTTCATCCATGGGTCCATAGTTGATGGGGTAACCCCTTTGGAACTCTCTCCCCAGCTCTGAGGGACCCCAGATCTGAATTTTTGAAAAACGTTCACTTAATGTTTCATGGCACTGGGAAAGTTCATCTTTCTTTGAAACAATTTCAAAGGGTGGTACATTTTTTATTTTTTATTTAGATCCAACATAATTTCAAATCTGTCTGTTCAACACAGTACTAAAATATTGGTCATGCACCAATAATTAATAAATACAGCATACATATTCAGAGATACAAAAATACAAAGCAGACTGAGAAAAAGAACGGTACTGGCTTAAAAATAAAAACCATAAGATATGTATAATATGTCATTATAGCAGCCTCCTAAGATAAACAATACGGAGCGCTTAAAGTGCATGTGAGGATAAGATGTGCAAAATATTATTCCTAAAATATGCATAATATATCATTCTAACAACACCCTAAGATAAGCAGTGTGAATCGCTTAAAGTGCAAACGAGGATATGATGTGCAAAATGGCAGAATAACAGTTAGGTCATCTATTTTGACCTTTATTTCTACTCAAAATACCGTTCCCACAGCTTTTCAAACTTCATGATCCCCCCATTTCGCAATGCATATAGCCCTTCACTATTTCTGACTTGCTTCATTTTCCGAACCCAATCACTCATTGTTGGAACCTGTTGGAATCGCCATTTTTGGAGCAAAAGGGATCTGGCCATCGCCATTGCAATATATATTAATTTTACCCATTTATCAATTAGGCCAAGAGATGGATCATATCCCAAGACTTTCAACCAACTATTGGATACCAGTTTGATTTGCCATTCGGTCTCCAGATACAGAAAAATTTAAATTCCAGAACCCCTGGACCAAAGGGCACCGATTAATTATATGCATCCAATTGGCTACTGGCCCATTTAAGCACCGAAAACAGAGACTCGACAGGTTAGGATTAACTTGTGAGAGGAATTACTTTTGAATCAGGTGGTTGTTGAACCCCCCCCAAATTCCGGTCACTACAGAGCGGCCCGCGTCTCTTTCGCACGGTTGGCCATGGTTGACGGGATAAAGCCTTTTGGTTTTGCATCTCTGCTTCAGTATAAGCTACAGGAGCCCCGGCTGGGATTGTGAAGCTGTGATTCACAACAGATGAAGGGGCCACTAGAGATACTTGGACACACTGTATGTGCTGTTCCCGTACGTGTTGTCACAGAGGAGACCTCCTTCCCAATTGTTGGCAGTCTCACCTTCTTGATTAGCCAATGAAATAAATCAACAATATCCTAAGGATTATGGAACTATAATGTCACTCAATTTGCAGTAGAACAACAATTTTGGGAACAAATGCCCACTTAGGAATAAAAGGAATACACTGAGAATCATTACAACTGGAATGGAATTCTAAAATCAGATGATTGCAAGTGCATCGACTGAATCATTTTCTGCTGATCTTAGCCACATAATACAAATAGGGCCTCATTTTAGAGATTTTACCATACGGCAGCGCAGCAGGCCTTCCTGCTGCACTGCCCTACGGTAAAAGAAAAGGGCAGGAATGCGCCGTATCTATCAGATACAGCACATTCCTGTCCTTTTCCTCTGCGCCGGTGCAGACTGGGCTGCCGTGCACCAACGCAGGCGCCTTTGCACCATGGTGCAAGAGTGCCTGCGTTGCGGGATGATTATTTCTGTGCAGGAAGGGTAACCTTCCTGCACAGAAACAATCAGAAGAGGCTTTTTCCTATTTCTATGTGTGCTGAAGAATTTAGCACACATAGAAAAAGGAAAAACAAGGAGAAATAAAGATATTTCTCCTCGTTGTGCCTCCCTTACGCCTCCCCTGGGGAGCAGGGGCGGCTCCTCCGTGAGGGCGGAGGAGCGCCGCCCACCGCTTTTCGCAGTGCGAGAAGCAGAAACATAAAATGGTATAAAAACCATTTTATGTTACTGCTTCTCACAGGTTTTGTTGGGGGCGGGTGGGTCGGGGAGGAGTGGGCTAGCCCAATGTTGTGAGCGCTGACTGTTTGGTCGGCCCCAGGGCCGACCAAACCAGTCATGCACACTCTCCCGTTTTCTCCATGTAGGCTGCATGCAGCCTGCATGGAGAAAACTGCCTTCCCATAGACGCCTGTGCGGCCGGCGTCCCAGCCAATCACAACGCTCCCATTGCAGCGTTGTGATTGGCTTAGGGGAGGGGAGGGAAGCTGCCTGCGGCTACTTCCTGCCAGGACGACGTGACGTGGGACCGACCGCCGAAGGTAATTTATTTTTTTTAAATTTAAAATTACCTCCCACCTCCCCGCGTGACACCCGCCCCCCCGCCTCCCGCGAACCATGCTGGCCGGGACTAGAGTAGACGCATAAATTATGCAAAAAAGAAGCAGAAAACTAATAGGATTAGCACAGTGCCATCCACGCCGAGAGAGAAAGGGGCAAAGTCTTTTGCCATTTCTACAGCAAAGTCTTTAAGCATAGGATTAGCACCGTGCTGTCCACGCCAAGCTGTAAAATGACAAAAGCCTTTTACCACTCCAGGCACAGTATTACAGCTTTGAATTGGTAAAATACCAGCCAAGTCAACCTGAAATAAATAAAAGCAATCATTGGCAAGTGTTTCGCTCTCATTAGAGCTCTTCAGAGATGTATAGCTTTGCCCAGACACAAAGGAGCACCCAGTATAAGTCAATGAAGAGCTCTAATCAATTTTACAGCTCGGCATGGACAGCACTGGGCTAGTCCTATACTTAGAGACTTTGCTGCAAAAATGGCAAAAGACTTTGGGGCCGATTCCGATTCGGGCCAGAAAACATACCGACCGACTCGGTACGGGTATATAGTCCGACCGACACGTACCTGCGCTGCCCGACCTGCGTAGTACGATGAAATGCATGCGGTTCACGACCGACTCGTACGGAACACAAGCCGAACGACCGAACCGCACGGAAACAAGCTATCCGGCCGGGAAACTACGCGAATCGAACCGACCGACACGCACCCGGAATGAACCCGAACGAAACGTACCCGCGAACTCCGACCCGCGCAGTACGATGCAATGCGTGGAAAACCAGACCGAGTCGCACGGAGCCCAAGCCGCACGACCGACATGCATACAAAACCCAGCCGAAGCAACCCAATACTACGCGACCGACGCGTACGCCGCACATGAAACCTAGCAGAAACACAGCGTGAACGACTCGGAGAAGCTCGCACGAGACAACTGCAGCGTCCTACTCGGTCAGAAGAACGTCTCCTACATGCCCAAAAAATACAAAGGAAAAATACAAAAAAAAGGGCCAAACAAGCAATGACAAAGCCAATAAATACTGTGGGAAAAAACATGGAACAAAGACACACCCCCAACTCCACCCATATAAAGGCCACAAATCCCTACCATGATCCTTTGCAAATTCAACTGACCTGCCAGCACAGAACACCATCAGACAGCAACCACAGACACACTCACAACTCATCCATCACACAAGCCACACACCATTAGCACCTCACAAATAGCACCCTCACATACACCCAGCAAAACCTACACTCACCCACCCTCACTTGCACACTCACACACACATCAATCCCCACCACCACAAATCACCATGCCCCCAAAGAAGAATCCAAAGTTCCTAGACAGTGAATTGGAAGTCCTGGTAGATGAGATCCTCAGGGTAGAGCCACAGTTGTTTGGTACATTGGTCCAACAGACCCCCATGTCGCAGAAAACCAAGATGTGGGAGAGGATCGTCGACAGGGTGAACGCACAATCACCATGTTTGCGCACAAAGAAGGAGGGTCAAGGACCTACTAAAGAAGGATTACATCTTGAGTCAGCGCACCGGCAGTGGCCCTCCTGCCAAACCAGTATACCTCAGGCCCTGTGAGGAGAAGGTGCGGGCCATCCTACCACCAGTGAGCATATATGGACTATCAAACATCCCAGAGCCTGGTGAGTACACAACAAATATACACAATATTGTGTGACAATACACACACATCACTGTCAAGGGGATAGTCAAACCATGCACCCTTAGCAAATCCACAGCAACCAAAACATAATCATCCCAAGATGTGTATGTTAGTTAGATAAACACAATACATGCCATCTCATGGTGATATGTAACTGTGTCATGACATGTACAAACCGAACAACAAATAGAGCTAGGCAGTGGCACAAATCTAACCAACAAAACAGTCAGATATTTTGCCACCACTAGAACACCACCTCACAGGGAAGCTCACTGAAAGGAAGGAATTCTGTGTATGCTGGTGAAGTCAGTGTGGCCAATAGCATGATGGGAGTTGTAGTCACAGATATTGGTCACCCTCACAATTGGCCCATCAACACCACTCTGAACCATGCTCACATCACAGGGAGTGGAAAACAACTGACAAGATGGCTGACACTGGGTACTGCTGTGGGGAGCACAAGGCCCTGCTGGGAACTGTGCACCAACAAACAACAGGACCAAACTGTCAGCCATCTTGCCATTACTGTCACACTCACCACACAGTGAAGTCCACTCAAAAGGAAGGAAGTATGGGCATGCTGGGAAGGGGGTGTAGGCAATAGCATGATGGGAGTGGTAGTCACAGATATTGGTCACCCTCACAATTGGCCCATCAACACCACTCTGAACCATGCTCACATCACAGGGAGTGGAAAAGAACTGACAAGATGGCTGACACTGGGTACTGCTGTGGGGAGCACAAGGCCTTGCTGGGAACTGTGCACCAACCAACAGCAGGACACCACTGCCTGACATCCTGAAAGCCAACTTGCACTCCCTGCAATGGAAGCACGTTCCATGGTGGGATATCTGGCTGGGTGGGAAGGAGGACTGACAGCTCTGACCATAGTCACAAGCAGTTTTTCTCACACCCCCCCCTTAACACAAACTCCACACAACTCACCTGGGAGAATGCAATGCCTCACACTCTAATTAAATATCCCACAAAGAACAACCACACTGGGTTATGCTGTGTGAAGCACAGGGACACTTTTGGGACTTGTAGCCAAACAAACGCCAGGACAACACTGTCAGCCATCCTGTCAGCATAGGCACACTACCCCACAGGGAAGCAGAGTCAAAAGGAAGGAAGTATGGGCATGCTGGGAAGGGGGGTGTAGGCAATAGCATGATGGGAGTGGTAGTCACAGCTCAACATCCCCCACCCTCATGGCCCAGCAAGCTCACACTGAAGCATGCACACCTCACAGGGAGTGAAAAGCCACTTCAAAGATGTCTGACAATGGTGCTCTGTTGTGGGGAGCACAAGGCCCTGCTGGGCACTGGGCACCAACCAACATCAGGACACCACTAACTGACATCCTGGGAGTTAACCTGCACCCACTGCAAGGGTGGCATGCTTCATGGTGGGATAACTGGGCTGGGGGGAGAAGGAGGGCCAGATGTCCACCAAATACCACCAATGCTGGCCATGCACACACATCAACATTCACATTGAAATCCTTCAGGTTGGCAGGACAATGTGCTCCACCAATATCAACCTCTGACTGTGACAACTTAGGACAATGCAATGTACAGGCCCGCATCCAGAGGTACAGTCACAACTGTCAGGTGTTTGAACCATTGATGCCTGTAGAAACATAACATACATTGTGTGTCTCTTCCAAAAACAGGTGATGACACAGCAGCAGACGATGAGGAGTCCCTGTCCCAGGCTCCGGGGGACACTGAGCACACTGGTGTGGAACAGCCTCTGCCCTCCTCGGATGGCGAAGACCTACCTGGCACCTCCGGTGTGAGTCATCATGCAGCACCAGCAGGACCAACATCTGCACCCCCTGCAACCACTCCTCCAACAACTGCCAACACACAGACCACCCCCGCCGACACGGACAGACCAAGGACCACCAATGACAACAGCACAGGGACCCCGGCCCACCGTGGAGCAACGGACAACAACCCCAGTACCAACCCCCAAGGGGGCCTAGGGTCACCTGTGCGTGCCACCGCAGGTCCCGCACGTGTGGCCAGGGGTGGTGGGAGGGGTGGTAGGCATAGGTCGCTGTTTGCAGAGGGGTCTGGACTGCATGATGACCCACAACTGGTACGCATTGCTGATGCGTACCAGAATAGCACCGGAGAGGTCAGCCAGGTAGTGGGGATCCTCAAGGACATTCAACAGCAGCAGGCTGCCCATCATGCCCGCTTGGACTCACACATGTCCCGTGTGGAGACACACATGTCTGGCATGGAGTCCAAGTGGGACACATTGCAAGAACTGACAGCGGTGCATAGGGACATATTGACATGCCTCCGCCAGATTAGCACCAACATGGCCACACCTCCCTGTGTGCCCACAACATCTGGTGCTGCAACAACTGCAACTGCCACAGGGAGGGAGGATGACTCTGGCGGAGAGTCCTCTGCACCACAGCAGCCTGCACGTGAGGGTCCCCCGAAAGAAGAGGGGTCGTCCGAGGAAGGAAAACTGAGAGGCCGATGGCCATGTACATCCCCCAGGAACCCAACACCTGTTCTGGAAATTCTCCTTTGTGTGCAAACTGTTCACCCTGTCGAATGCAACACAGCTCTCCCACATGACATGGGGAGTTTAAGTTGGACCAATGTATCATATGACTGTGGACTTTACTCAGGACATTTCTGCTACCAACACTTCCAACTCATCTGGGAACTTTGGATTCCAATCCCAATGTACAGCACCCACCATCCTGTGCACTATCCTCACACATGTATGTAAATAAACTCACTAATACACCATACTTGCCTCTGTTGTGATTCCAACGTGGTTTTTGTCATGGAGATGATGATCTGCTAAATGACACTGTGCATGCTAACTGCTACAGCAAGTTCAACACCGTCATGTGAGTCATGGCGACGTGACACATATGAGGGAGACACACCACAAGGGCTATACAACACATAGACACCAGGGCCATCTGACTCATCGCCTACACTGATGTTGCCAGGAAATACAGTGGAATGCACAGACACCACACCTATTCAGAGTCTGTGTTAACTAGCCCACAGGTGCAGTAAGCAAATGTCAGTCAGATGTGTGACCACAGACAACGCACATCCCAAAGTGAAGCACAGGTTTATTACACATTTGCAACATGTTGTTTCCACTACAAATGCAAGGTTTACCCACGTGGCAGTGGCCACACAGTCAACAAGTGCAGAAGTTATGAAGTCCAGGGGTGTGTGGCACATCACCTGTAGGGAAACGACTGCTTCCACCCTGGAAGCTGAATCATGGTGTCGGGGATCCGACTAGACCAAACCACTCTGAAAGTACCCTGTGAAGGACAGACATGACACACAGTCAAAAGCACTGAGGAACAGGACAGAACTGCAATACTCATGGCCAATACATGTCACAAGATACCCACACAAAACCAAGTTAGCATGTCAACACTGTTGGGGAGTACAGACCACCTGTAAGGACACATCGCTGCACGCATCCAGTCAAGTAGCACATGGCCACACTCAAACAGCACCAGAGCACCACCAACACATATCATGCAAACTCACATCATTGACATTACATCTCTGGATACTCACATTCAGCTGAAGAAGTTGGTGATGAGCTGTGTGCGGACATCACCCTCATCATCATCACTGACATCGTGACCCAGGCCAGGATCCTCCACAGGTGGCGGATGTTGGTCATCGTCATCCAGGATGAGAGGCAACTCCTTCCGCACTGCCAGGTTGTGTAGCATGCAGCAGACGATGACAATCTTGCACACCTTTGCTGGGGCATATGGGAGGGCCCCTCCTGTCTTGTCTAGGCAGCGAAAGCGGCTCTTCAGGAGACCAAATGTCCGCTCGATCACTCTCCAGGTCCGACCATGTGCCTCATTGTAGCACATCTGGGCTGGTGTCACAGGGTTCCTGAGGGGTGTCAGCAACCACGGCATGTTGGGGTATCCGGAGTCACCTACATACAGACAATTGCACATTAGCTGAGTTGGAAAAGAGGGCAGAATACTACATTGCAGAACACACCCAATGGTACAAAGTCAGTACACACCGACAAGCCAGGCACGCTGGTTCTGCATCTGTGACATCATCCTCGGGATGCGACTACTCCTCATCATGTAGGCATCGTGTGCAGAACCGGGGAAACGGGCACACACGTGTGAGATGCTCATATCTGCAAGACATACCACCAGAGCATTGATCGAATGGTAATGTTTCCTGTTCCTGTATGCCTGCTCATGTGCCTGTGGTGGTACCAAAGCCACATGTGTCCCATCAATGGAGCCAGTGACATGTGGCATCCTCCCCAGGGCATAGACGTCACTCTTGACGTCAGTGAGTTGTTGACGTTTAGGGAAATAGATGTACTGGTTCAGGTATCTCAACATTGCCTCCAAAACATCGCGTAGCACACGGCTGAACATGGTCTGTGACATCCCACCAGCAGACGCCACAGTGTGTTGAAAGGTACCGGTGGCAAAGAAGTGTAGGGCTGCCATCACCTTCACTTTGGGGGTCAGCGCTGCAGGGTATGGCCGGCCAGGTTCCAAATGTGGGGCCAACCGCACCGCCAATTCCTCAATCAGCGGCCTGTTGAAGCGGTACCGTCGGATGCAGTCACGTTCCACCATCGTTGCAAGGTCAGGGAATGGTCTAAGGACAGCTGGTGCCCTGCAGTGCATAGGTGAAGAAAGAAAGATTGTCAGTCACCCCACAAATGTGGCATAGACCATACTCAATATCACATGATACATCAATACGAGACACAAGTACCTGATGTGTGTGCCGTTCTGTAAGGACATGTATGGCACCTACATGGCCAACATCTAACATCACAGTTCAACATGTGTTGACAAAAAGTTCAAGGTTGTGCTATGGGATATCATTAGGCTGTGTCACAGTACCCATGTACTGCTGTCACGTTCCAAACACACACCACAGTGACATGTGAGGACAGATGTGCCCCAGGCATCACAGCTCATTGACAGGTTGATTCCCAGGGACCCTGTATTGCCACATGGACACTGGCATGACATGGCGTATCATGTACACGTCAGCAAAACAACCATGACTCCCACAGGTAGTGGCCCCTGTTGCCTCTGCAGGACAGACATGGACGTCTGTGACACACACACGCACAACATCAAAGTCCATGCACAAACAACGTGGATGTGGAGACTGTCTCCCATTGTGCACATGGAATCAGAGACATCGGAAACACAATATGCACACAGACTGTGGAGGGCCATCACTATTGTGGCAATGGGTCACCCTGTGACGTACATACCTTCCCACATGGGACTCAGGGGGTATGTGACATGACATACACATACACAACCTGGAAATGTGACCATGCCACATGCTCTGAAATGAACAGTTGCACACCACAGTGGTCATGTGCACAACACACAAAGGATTCTGTCCCCATGAACACGTGCACAGCCTGGGAGTGGCTGCCCCCAAGTGCCACCCAAAAAACCACATGTTTCCCCCCATACACAGAAAGGGAAATGCAGCCTTACATGCCTTAGGATACAGTGTGGACAGGCTGTGGTGTTGTAGGTGTGCCCCTGAGTCCCTGGCAAGTAAATGTGGCTGGCATACGTTCACCAGTGACAACCATGGTGACGTGCGAGTGACTTGTACAGGGACGTGTCGTACAGCAATGGACCGATCCCTGTGCACGCATTGGCCATTGCATATGATGTGAACCGGTACACGTTGTACAGCAATGGACCGATCGGTGCGCACGCATTGGCCATTGCATATGATGTGGACGGGTACGTGTTGTACAGCAATGGACCGATCGGTGCGCACGCATTGGCCATTGCATTTGATGTGAACGGATGCGTGTTGTTTTTCGAAATACGCGTTGTACAGCAATGGACCGATCGGTGCGCACGCATTGGCCATTGCATCTGATGTGAACGGGTACGCGTTGTACAGCAATGGACCGATCAGTGCGCACGCATTGGACATTGCATATGATGTGAACGGGTACGCGTTGTTTTTCGAAATACGCGTTGTACAGCAATGGACCGATCGGTGCGCACGCATTGGACATTGCATATGATGTGAACGGGTACGCGTTGTACAGCAATGGACCGATCGGTGCGCACGCATTGGACATTGCATATGATGTGAACGGGTACGCGTTGTTTTTCGAAATACGCGTTGTACAGCAATGGACCGATCGGTGCGCACGCATTGGCTATGGCCTGGCATGGCAACGGACGCGTTTTCGAAGCTTTAACGAGTCTGATGCAGTGAATTCAGTTGGCCACCCACAACAATGTTGCAAATTCATGGGTGTCATGAAGTTGAACTTTTGAAGGATGCTGTGGGCATGTATAAGTGGTGCAATTCCATGGATTGGCCAGATTCAGAAGATGCAAACGACTTGGACCTATCACTTTGGACACATGGGACAGTATCTGCCTCTGCAGCACACATATAATGCTGGCTGTTCCCCTAAGAGCTCACTTGCCTGCACTACATGCTCCAGGACGACATCTGCCACAACCACTGCTGCTGTCTCTGCATCCTCTGGCTACTGCAATGGCACGTACTGTGGAGAGAGCCCCAGCCTTCAGCACCGAGGAAAACCAGGCCCTGCTGGACAGCCTCCTTCCACAGTACAGCAAGCTGTATGGGAAACCAGGGGAGCAGGTGAGTGTGCTGTCCACTGCCTTACTAAATGTGCATGTTGTCTGACTAGCAAGACTTACAGTGTGCACACCACTGGCTAGCATGCTCACTGAGTAGTTGTCACCCCCCAAAGTGTGTAGTTACATGCACTGAACAGGTATAGTGCAGTAACAGTGCATTCCAACAAGGTTTTACTTCCCAGGCAATGATATCATGTAGTAACTGCTGGCAAACTGTTCATAGCCATTGTTGCACTGCCTGTGTACATCATGTGCCCCTGTGATTGAGACATGTATATCCAAATGTGTGATGCACGGATATGTTGCATGTGTAGTAATGGCCTTTTCACTTTGTCATCCTCACAGGTTGATGCCCACCAGAAGCAGGTAATCTGGCTGACCATCGCCCGGGCAGTAAGATCTGTGGGGGTCTACAAGCGCCGGATCCGCAACTGCCAGAAGAGGTGGCAGGACCTTCGGGGCTGGACCCGGAGGATCGCAAGGGTCCAGCTGAAGCTGTCGCCTCCTCGCAGGAGGGGCGGACACCGGACCCTGACCCCCCACATGCTCAGGATCCTGGCGGTGGTCTTCCCTGACCTGGATGGGCAGCTGAAGGCCAGACAGCAGCAAGGAGGGGTGAGTCCATGACTGCACTGTGAACTTTGTCTGACAAGCTATGTGCCCTCCTCTGGCCTGGTTAAACTTCCACAGTACATCAGTCTTGTGGTCCAGGACCCATGTCCCTCAATTGTGACATGCCCACTCTTCATCTGATACCCAGGTGTGGCCCTTACAGTCAGGAAATTGTGTCACTTGGGTACTGTGTTCTTGCATTTTGCTTAGCTCAAGGTGGGGGACAGCATTTGTTCCCGTAACTTTGTGGTGGGCTTCATGGGTGGGTAAATTGCTTACACAATGCCTGAGTTCTGACATGTAATCTGCGTGTAACTTTGATATGTGGTCCAATTGCTGATCTGACTCACCACATGTGCCTGGGGTATTTGGCACACCCCCATGCTGCGGGTGGGAACAATGTTTGGGCCTCAGGAGTATGTATATCAAGTGTGTCACACATGCTTAGCCACCTGCCTACTGTCCAGGGCTCATCCCTCTTTCACGTGGAGCAGGACAGTCATGCCTACTCCAGGGCATACAATACACTCTGTACTCCCACTCCCGTGTATCAGCTGACACGTTGTGCTCAGTGAAATGTTCCCTCAGGTGTCTGCCTCTGTGTCATTGTGCTGTGGCTTCGTTGTCAGGACTACTGGGGTGTTTATCGGTTAGGGCTCAGCATGCCATCTGAGATGTGACCATAGGAGACGATGCTTGTGTGACATATAGGTGTTTGATCACTTGACTGTGCAGACTGGTGTATGCGACTGTGATGTTCAGGCAGCTGTTTTTCATTCACAGCAGATTGTGAGGTGCTCAGGTTCAGAGAGTTGTGTTTCATGTCTCCCATATGTCCAATTGGTATGACGTGGACAAATAAGAGTTCAGATGATGTGGTTTGTGGGGGATGGACATGTGCACTTGTCAGCTACAGAACTTGCATTCCCCATGACCTAGGATTGTGACACAGTGCAGACTGTTGTTGGCTGGCTGCCCTGCCCATGTGACTGGAGACAGTGATGTATGACTTTGCAGGCATGCCTGTGCCATGGCATTAAACTTCCTAAGAGTGATCCTGCAGGGGAGTGACATGTGCTACATGCACCCCATTGTGGCATTGACTATCAGGACATGGGTGCATCATGGTGTCTGGTGCTGGTATGCATCACATGCATTTCAAATTAGACTCTGGCCATCCCTTTATCCGGACACCTGTACTGACTCAGTGGCAAGAGATGTGATGAGTGCATGTTCACATACTTCACCGTGTTCTATGCAATGTCCAACAACTGTGTAGGTGGTGCATGTGTCCACACTGGGGTATTACCATCCGACAGGCACCAGACAGATGGGTGCAAGGCCAGGAGGGATGTGAGTGCCATGGTTGACCATCAGACTGACAATTGGCTTCTCCTAATCTGTGTGAGCACTTTTGGCAATGTTCAACTAAGGATGCCAGGGCTTGCTCTGTAATGTGCTGTACTTACTGTGGTGTGTGCGGTCAGTGCAGGTGACTGATGTTTGTCTGTTTCCCTAATTGTTTGCGGATACATCCACGGCCACAGGAGGGGACAGCTCCATGGACCAGGAGGAGCTGCAGAGCCAGACTGGGTCAGCAGCCGATGAGTGGTCGGAGAGACCCAGTGGCATGGAGGGCGAGGGAGCCACACCGAGGAGTCCTCAGCACCATCCACCTCAGCTGAGGACCACAGCAGCTCGGAGGATGACTCCCTTGTGGAGGCGGGTGTCAGCAGCCACCACACCCCAGCTAGTATGGCTGGCCCCGCCACCACCACCACCACCACCACCGCCCTCCCATCGGCTCCCATTCCAGAGGTCCGTGGAGGCTCCCGTGTTCGGGAGCGTGTCTCCTTCATGCCAGGCACCGCACCCCCTGCCCCTGTGACCCCTGCTGCCCTGACTGAGGAATCTGTGTACTTACTTCGCCAGCTCCATGTAGGGCAGACATCACTGCTGAGTGTCCTCCATGCACACACCACTCTGTTGACACAGCTGGTGTCGTTCATGGAGGGCATCTCATCGGGCATGTATGCCCTACAGAGGAGCAATAAGTCCATGGCCTCCTCCCTGATGGCAGCAGTGTCCCTCCTCCAACAGTCCCTCACCCCTCCTACCTCTGCCCCATCCACACTTCCTGGCACCCTACCTGTCCCAAGCACATGCACACCTGCACAATCACCCAAACACACAGACACGAGCAGCACAGAAACACCCAAAACAAAGTCACAACGTGCACGCAAGCATCCTCAGGGGACTGATACCACACCCACAGGGGATGGGGAACAGACACACACACAGGCATCCACAGTCACTCTGCAGTCCGCCGATACCTCTCCCTCCAAGACCCCTTCCCTTGCCTCACCTGCAACCCCACCTACAAAGCAGCTCTTCCTCTGTGACCTCGGCCTCTTCCCCTCCAATCCAGCTGATCCAGCATACAAGGGGGGAAGAGGAAGTCCACCCACACAGAGAGGAGTGCCCCTCACCCCCGGACACCCTCCCCCAGGCACAGACGAACTGAGGCCCCCACCCGCAAGTCCCCCGGACCCGGAAGAGCAAGACCCCGCCACCGCCCTGCAGCTCAACCACACAGTCTCCTTCCTCCATCCCTCAGGCCCCCACAACACAGGTTCCCCCACCACACCCTGCCCCAGGTTCCCCCACCCACAGATACACCATCCCCAAAATGATCCGGCCTTCTCCCCTACCACTTGCTCTTCCAGCCCCACACCCCCGCTGCGCATGTTTGTGCCACTGGTGTGGAGACCGTGTCCTCCCCTCTGTCCTGCCCACCTTACCTGAACCCCATTCTACTCCCCTGGAGATAGGCACTGCAGTGGAGTCCACTACCACCCCGTCTGACTTGGGCACTGCAGTGGGGAACCTGTCCACTCCATCTGGCCAGCCCACTGCAGTCGTGCTGGCACCCACACCATCTGACTCATGCCCCCCAGTTGTGCCAGCACAAACCATGTCAGACACCTCCACTGCAGTTGTCAGTGACTCTCCAGCACCCACCACCCCTTCCCTTCCTCCTTCTGGTGAGCCCTGATCCTGTCCCTGCGGTGCCTGGCCTGCCCCCCGTATGCCCCTCCGAGGGGAATGTCCCTGGTCCGTAGCAGTGCAGGCAAGCAAAGGGTGACATCTGCCACTGTCACCCTGTTCGGACTTTACTGATGGACTGGCCATTGGCCTTTGTGTTTTTTCAGGACTTTCAATTTTACACCCACATATGCTGAATAAAGCTACTTTCTGTTCTCTAGTGGTTTTGCTTCAGATGTACATGATGTTGATGATGCTAACCATGCCCTTGCTGCAGTGATGGTGATTTTTGATATCAGGAAAATGAAGTGTTACTGTGCAGGACCCCATGTGGTCCAGGGGGAATGTGTCCTATCCTGGTGTGTATCCATGTCATCCTTTGCAGCAAAATGAGGGTGTCATGTTTTCAATATTTGCCAATGGGATTTCCTACTTTTATTTGCAATATCACATCTGTGGCTTACACCCCTGCACATCTGTTGTGCTTGCCATTGTTTAATTTGTCTATTTCCCTGACCGTGTGACCATCTCCAATGGACATGCAAGTTTGGGCATCAATGGGGAAGGACTCATCTGTGTTATCAGTGCAACTTGCTATACATGTGTGTTGGATCTGTGCAGATGATTTCGGTGACACTCCCATGACCAGGCTGATGTGAATAGAGCCTTCATTTTGTGCTAATTGTTGACTGAGTGACCAAGTGTTCTGCTGACATGATAGAGCCCTGCAGAGACAACGTATGGCACAGCTTTCCTTACACAGGAGTGGAGTCCCCTCATGGCAGTCTGTAATTCCGTGACATTGCCTGAGCCCAAGGTGTGTGTTGTGTGAGCATGTCTGTGTGTGTTCACTTCCATTTCGCTACGCAGGCTGGGATCCCTAGTGATGTTCCTGTTTGTGATGCTTGCTGAGTTGACCTATGTTCCCCCAAAATCTTCGCCCTGGGTTCTCTGGGATGTGGGTGCATGGCACATTACTGGTCATCAGGGTGTCATCCATAGGTGTGTTTGCTGTCAGGGCTGAGTTTGTGGGCAAACGCAGATGAGACACAGTCAGGATTCCCCTTGGCACTTGTTGGTTACACAAGTCATGTAATTTACAGTTTGTGGTAGCTTTCAGTGATTGTGACACGTTTTGTGTGTGACTGCTACCACTCCTCAGGGTCAGAGCTGCAATGTTGGAAGTTGTCTATGTGTGTTCTTTGTGGGTGACCTTGGCTTCTTCATTGGTGTGTGACTGTGGCCGGGATTCCATTGGTTGGTGTGGATTTGACGTCATGCCCATGTACAGCGTACTGTGCAGTGTGTCAGACATTCACGAGTCTTGTTGACTGGCCATGTGTGATGGGTTTCTGCACCTTAGTACCCACCACCACCCCTGGGATTGTCATGGGTGCATGTGCAATGTCCCCAGTCCATGTGAGCTTCACTGCTGCACATTGGTGGAGATCAAGGTGTGTGGTGTTGAGTGTGTGCAAATGAGAGTTGTTGCACGGCTAGACCCCTACCTCCATATTGGCCTTGGCTGACAGGCCGTGCTGGTTGATTTGTGCTTGTGTAGGTGTGATGGTAGTTTGTTGCTCAGGACACATGACTGTGGTTCACAGTGTGAACGACATCTAGCTTTGTCATCACAGTGGGATTATCATGCAGGCCAGTGTCACCACAATGTGGGGTCCCTGGGGGTAGTGCTGTGGTGGGTCTGTCTCTTGCTGTGTTAGTTGCTGTTCCTACAAGCTTCAGCTATGGACCCCACACTTACATTTTTGTCACTGTGATGATGGGGGTTTGGACCCCATTGCCACAATGTTCAAAATGTGCTTCAGCTATGGACCCCACACTTACTTTTTGGTCACTGTGATGATGGGGGTTTAGACCCCATTGCCACAATGTTCAAAATGTGCTTCAGCTATGGACCCCACACTTACATTTTGGTCACTGTGATGATGGGGGTTTGGACCCCATTGCCACTATGTTCAAAATGTGCTTCAGCTATAGACCCCACACTTACCTTTTGGTCACTGTGATGATGGGGGTTTGGACCCCATTGCCACAATGTTTAAAATGTGCTTCAGCTATGGACCCCACACTTACCTTTTGGTCACTGTGATGATGGGGGTTTGGACCCCATTGCCACAATGTTCAAAATGTGCTTCAGCTATGGACCCCACACTTACCTTTTGGTCACTGTGATGATGGGGTTTGGACCCCATTGCCACAATGTTCAAAATGTGCTTCAGCTATGGACCCCACACTTACATTTTGGTCACTGTGATGATGGGGGTTTGGACCCCATTGCCACAATGTTCAAAATGTGCTTCAGCTATGGACCCCACACTTACATTTTGGTCACTGTGATGATGGGGGTTTGGACCCCATTGCCACTATGTTCAAAATGTGCTTCAGCTATGGACCCCACACTTACCTTTTGGTCACTGTGATGATGGGGGTTTGGACCCCATTGCCACAATGTTCAAAATGTGCTTCAGCTATGGACCCCACACTTACCTTTTCGTCACTGTGATGATGGGGGTTTGGACCCCATTGCCACTATGTTCAAAATGTTCTTCAGCTATGGACCCCACACATACCTTTTGGTCACTGTGATGATGGGGGTTTGGCCCCCATTGCCACTATGTTCAAAATGTGCTTCAGCTATGTACCCCACACTTACCTTTTGATCACTGTGATGATGGGGGTTTGGACCCCATTGCCACAATGTTCAAAATGTGCTTCAGCTATGGTCCCCAAACTTACCTTTTGGTCACTGTGATGATGGGGTTTGGACCCCATTGCCACAATGTTCAAAATGTGCTTCAGCTATGGACCCCACACTTACCTTTTGGTCACTGTGATGATGGGGGTTTGGACCCCATTGCCACAATGTTCAAAATGTGCTTCAGCTATGGACCCCACACTTACCTTTTGGTCACTGTGATGATGGGGGTTTAGACCCCATTGCCACAATGTTCAAAATGTGCTTCAGCTATGGACCCCACACTTACATTTTGGTCACTGTGATGATGGGGGTTTGGACCCCATTGCCACTATGTTCAAAATGTGCTTCAGCTATGGACCCCACACTTACCTTTTGGTCACTGTGATGATGGGGGTTTGGACCCCATTGCCACAATGTTCAAAATGTGCTTCAGCTATGGACCCCACACTTACCTTTTGGTCACTGTGATGATGGGGGCTTGGACCCCATTGCCACAATGTTCAAAATGTGCTTCAGCTATGGACCCCACACTTACCTTTTGGTCACTGTGATGATGGGGGTTTGGACCCCAATGCCACTATGTTCAAAATGTGCTTCAGCTATGGACCCCACACTTACATTTTGGTCACTGTGATGATGGGGGTTTGGACCCCATTGCCACAATGTTCAAAATGTGCTTCAGCTATGGACCCCACACTTACATTTTGGTCACTGTGATGATGGGGTTTGGACCCCATTGCCACAATGTTCAAAATGTGCTTCAGCTATGGACCCCACACTTACCTTTTGGTCACTGTGATGATGGGGGTTTGGACCCCATTGCCACAATGTTCAAAATGTGCTTCAGCTATGGACCCCACACTTACCTTTTGGTCACTGTGATGATGGGGGTTTGGACCCCATTGCCACTATGTTCAAAATGTGCTTCAGCTATGGACCCCACACTTACCTTTTGGTCACTGTGATGATGGGGGTTTGGACCCCATTGCCACAATGTTCAAAATGTGCTTCAGCTATGGACCCCACACTTACCTTTTGGTCACTGTGATGATGGGGGTTTAGACCCCATTGCCACAATGTTCAAAATGTGCTTCAGCAATGATCCCACACTTACCTTTTCGTCACTGTGATGATGGGGGTTTGGACCCCATTGCCACTATGTTCAAAATGTGCTTCAGCTATGGACCCCACACATACCTTTTGGTCACTGTGATGATGGGGGTTTGGACCCCATTGCCACTATGTTCAAAATGTGCTTCAGCTATGTACCCCACACTTACCTTTTGGTCACTGTGATGATGGGGGTTTGGACCCCATTGCCACAATGTTCAAAATGTGCTTCAGCTATGGACCCCACACTTACCTTTTGGTCACTGTGATGATGTGGGTTTGGACATCATTGCCACAATGTTCAAAATGTGCTTCAGCTATGGACCCCACACTTACCTTTTGGTCACGGTGATGATGGGGGTTTGGACCCCATTGCCACAATGTTCAAAATGTGCTTCAGCTATGGACCCCACACTTACCTTTTGGTCACTGTGATGATGGGGGTTTGGACCCCATTGCCACAATGTTCAAAATGTGCTTCAGCTATGGACCCCACACTTACCTTTTGGTCACTGTGATGATGGGGGTTTGGACCCCATTGCCACTATGTTCAAAATGTGCTTCAGCTATGGACCCCACACTTACCTTTTGGTCACTGTGATGATGGGGGTTTGGACTCCATTGCCACAATGTTCAAAATGTGCTTCAGCTATGGACCCCACACTTACCTTTTGGTCACTGTGATGATGGGGGTTTAGACCCCATTGCCACAATGTTCAAAATGTGCTTCAGCAATGATCCCACACTTACCTTTTCGTCACTGTGATGATGGGGTTTGGACCCCATTGCCACTATGTTCAAAATGTGCTTCAGCTATGGACCCCACACATACCTTTTGGTCACTGTGATGATGGGGGTTTGGACCCCATTGCCACTATGTTCAAAATGTGCTTCAGCTATGTACCCCACACTTACCTTTTGGTCACTGTGATGATGGGGTTTGGACCCCATTGCCACAATGTTCAAAATGTGCTTCAGCTATGGACCCCACACTTACCTTTTGGTCACAGTGATGATGTGGGTTTGGACATCATTGCCACAATGTTCAAAATGTGCTTCAGCTATGGACCCCACACTTACCTTTTGGTCACTGTGATGATGGGGGTTTGGACCCCATTGCCACAATGTTCAAAATGTGCTTCAGCTATGGACCCCACACTTACCTTTTGGTCACTGTGATGATGGGGGTTTAGACCCCATTGCCACAATGTTCAAAATGTGCTTCAGCTATGGACCCCACACTTACATTTTGGTCACTGTGATGATGGGGTTTGGACCCCATTGCCACTATGTTCAAAATGTGCTTCAGCTATGGACCCCACACTTACCTTTTGGTCACTGTGATGATAGGGTTTGGACCCCATTGCCACAATGTTCAAAATGTGCTTCAGCTATGGACCCCACACTTACCTTTTGGTCACTGTGATGATGGGGGCTTGGACCACCTTTCTCTGCATTTAAAAAACAAAGTTCTCCTGGGGAAATCGAGTGTCCTGCTTGACATGCGCTTGTACATAGTACAGCACCAACCTGCTCCGCACAACACTGCCCCAATAAGCAGCAGCAGACCCCCTCAGGTCTCGGGGTGGTGCAAGACTCGTGGCCTGGGCAGACCACAAATTACAAATTCAAAGATTTGCCCTTTCGTTGAGCTGCACTCCAGGGTGGCTCCCAGCTGCAAACAGAAGTGCTCTAAGCCTGAACATCAGTCTCCCTCTGTAGTGCCTACGCGTTTCGGGCCAACGCCCTTCTTCATGGGCAATGAACACATAGAAAGGCAAACGCATGGACGACCAGAACATCCCCTTTTATTGTTGATTAGCATACAGGTGAATAAAACGCTGTGATTTCTGGGACTGGTAGTCCGAACTGTATTCCCCAAGTGGGTCGCCACCTTTCTCTGCATTTAAAAAACAAAGTTCTCCTGGGAAATCGAGTGTCCTGCTTGAAATGCGCTTGTACATAGTACAGCACCAACCTGCTCCGCACAACACTGCCCCAATAAGCAGCAGCAGACCCCTCAGGTCTCGGGGTGGTGCAAGACTCGTGGCCTGGGCAGACCACAAATTACAAATTCAAAGAGTTGCCCTTTCGTTGAGCTGCACTCCAGGGCGGCTCCCAGCTGCAAACACAAGTGCTCCAAGCCTGAACATCAGTCTCCCTCTGTAGTGCCTACGCGTTTCGGGCCAACGCCCTTCTTCATGGGCAATGAACACAGAGAAAGGCAAACGCATGGACGACCAGAACATCCCCTTTTATTGTTGATTAGCATACAGGTGAATAAAACGCTGTGATTTCTGGGACTGGTAGTCCGAACTGTATTCCCCAAGTGGGTCGCCACCTTTCTCTGCATTTAAAAAACAAAGTTCTCCTGGGGAAATCGAGTGTCCTGCTTCAAATGCGCTTGTACATAGTACAGCACCAACCTGCTCCGCACAACACTGCCCCAATAAGCAGCAGCAGACCCCCTCAGGTCTCGGGGTTGGTGCAAGACTCGTGGCCTGGGCAGACCACAAATTACAAATTCAAAGAGTTGCCCTTTCGCTAATCAACAATAAAAGGGGATGTTCTGGTCGTCCATGCGTTTGCCTTTCTCTGTGTTCATTGCCCATGAAGAAGGGCGTTGGCCCGAAACGCGTAGGCACTACAGAGGGAGACTGATGTTCAGGCTTGGAGCACTTGTGTTTGCAGCTGGGAGCCGCCCTGGAGTGCAGCTCAACGAAAGGGCAACTCTTTGAATTTGTAATTTGTGGTCTGCCCAGGCCACGAGTCTTGCACCACCCCGAGACCTGAGGGGGTCTGCTGCTGCTTATTGGGGCAGTGTTGTGCGGAGCAGGTTGGTGCTGTACTATGTACAAGCGCATTTGAAGCAGGACACTCGATTTCCCAGGAGAACTTTGTTTTTAAATGCAGAGAAAGGTGGCGACCCACTTGGGGAATACAGTTCGGACTACCAGTCCCAGAAATCACAGCGTTTTATTCACCTGTATGCTAATCAACAATAAAAGGGGATGTTCTGGTCGTCCATGCGTTTGCCTTTCTCTGTTTTCATTGCCCATGAAGAAGGGCGTTGGCCCGAAACGCGTAGGCACTACAGAGGGAGACTGATGTTCAGGCTTGGAGCACTTGTGTTTGCAGCTGGGAGCCGCCCTGGAGTGCAGCTCAACGAAAGGGCAACTCTTTGAATTTGTAATTTGTGGTCTGCCCAGGCCACGAGTCTTGCACCACCCCGAGACCTGAGGGGTCTGCTGCTGCTTATTGGGGCAGTGTTGTGCGGAGCAGGTTGGTGCTGTACTATGTACAAGCGCATTTCAAGCAGGACACTCGATTTCCCAGGAGAACTTTGTTTTTTAAATGCAGAGAAAGGTGGCGACCCACTTGGGGAATTCAGTTCGGACTACCAGTCCCAGAAATCACAGCGTTTTATTCACCTGTATGCTAATCAACAATAAAAGGGGATGTTCTGGTCGTCCATGCGTTTGCCTTTCTCTGTGTTCATTGCCCATGAAGAAGGGCGTTGGCCCGAAACGCGTAGGCACTACAGAGGGAGACTGATGTTCAGGCTTGGAGCACTTGTGTTTGCAGCTGGGAGCCGCCCTGGAGTGCAGCTCAACGAAAGGGCAACTCTATATATATATATATATATATATATATATATATATATATATATATATATATATATATATATATATATATATATATATATATATATATATATATATATATATATATATATATATATATATTCAAGCCAAACACCAGTTCTCCTTTACGAAACTGGACACCGACTCCGCAAATTCAGTTGTTTTTGAGATTTATTCACCAGATAGTTGTGCTGTAACGCGTTTCGACAGGATCCCCTGCCTTGCATATGTATTTATTAATGAATCTTGTATAGTGCTGCTTCTTGCTTTTCAGTAACTTCACGTCGCTGACAGGTATAAATTACAACTTGATTGATGGAAGGGAACGTTAGCGTCCAATATTCTTGAGAACAACTCTTGTTCCTGGTCTATCACAATTGAAGGCAAGTCTGAAATGGATGTTCGGGATTTCCCTGAGCTTCATGATATTGGGGTCACTCCAAGGCTGGGGTAACATGTGCTCGAGAGTCTTGGTCCTTGCACTCAAAGATCTGTCTCTGTATTTCACTCTCTTGAAGGATCATCAGTAGATTCAATGGGAAGACATAGTTCTATAACTAGGGCGTAGTAAGATGTCAGTTTCCACAGGTACCCAGGACCTTTGCCCCAGCACGCTTTGTGGGTGATGCACAATATCTTCAATTCAATTCTGGCATTAGTCGAGAGTCGGGGAGGGGGTGAAGAGCAGGATTGAAGTGCTCCCCAGATGAGAGCGTACGACTAATTCTGGCTGATTGGTTCGGTAGTCCTTTGAGTCTGGCAGTGAATTTCTTGGGGACAGCAAGGCAGATGATATTACAGTAGATGAAGGTTCTGGTCAGCTTCTTTTAGAGTTCTTTGTGAAGGAGTTGCAGAATGTTTGGGGAAGGGAAACTCCTTTAACCACAGCATTGACTGGGAGGGTTAAAAGTGAGGATGGTTTCAGAAAGAATTCCCAGGTTCCTCATTTGTGGTGAGGCAGAGAAAGGCCTTTCAAGGTTTGTGGGTGAGACAAATAGTGTTGCATTGTGCTGAGATCTCCATTTATTAGAACCTCTATCTTCATGCTCTTAATTTGCAGGAAGCTGCCCTTAACCGAGGGGAACATACTATTTGAGTACGTTCTGATTTTGGTTGGATTGTCAGGACCACTCAGGAGATCTAAGAAGGGGTGTACGTAGAAGTTAAACAGATGGCACGAGAGGTAATACCTTCAACAAATTCTGGAAGCCAGTGGATGTGTGCATGACTCTATTGATTTGATTCTGACATTTTCGCTGCAGTTGGTGAGGGATGATCGTACCCGCTGCATGGCAGGTCGAGAGATGCCTAACCAAGGTTTGAGTCTTTCCAGAAGTATTGTGTGGTTGGCAAATCCTTATGCTACAAATAGGCTGTGTAGTATTAGGTGTTTACTTACCCTCTTTCAGGGAGAGGAGTTGTTGTTCTCTCATATTGACTAGTGCACTTTCAATGCCCCCTCACTGGTCAGCATTCAGAAAGATGGTCGAGGAGAAGTTCCCAAATTTCAATTACCTTTGGAGTTGTCTTGTCACTTCCCTTTCCTCGATTTTGCTGAAGAAAGGGAGGTTGCTGATACACCAATAGTTGGCCAGATTTACAGGATCAGCAGTTGTTTTTTTCAGAGTGGGTGATAGGAAGTTTCAAAGAGCCAAGCATAGTTCCTGAAAGGAGGAAGGCATTGATGAAATCAGTTTATAGCAGGAAGGGGGAAGAGTGTATGAACCACACAGCTAACAAGGGCCAGGATGAGCGTTGGACGCTTTTGTCTTAAGGGCCAAGTTTAGGACCTCTGTAAGTATAAATTGTTGGAACAATGTGAAGGTGCATTGTTAATGAGGAGGTGGGATTGGTTTAGTGAGGCACTTTGTGGCATTGTTAATGGAGTCATAGATTTTGGCTGTTGTGGATTAAAAGAAAATTAGGTGGTCTTCTCGGTTTTGCTGCGATATGCATGAATTGTCTTGGAAGGTGTAGGGGACAGATCCTGGCAGATGTTAAAAATGTCCTTGGTTTAGCTCTCTACCTCATAGATATGTTTGGTGAAGAAAACCTTTTCCTCTTTTCATAGGCTTTTGACAAGGCTCTCGTGTGCCACTTGCAGTGGCCTTCTTGTTCAGTAAGATTTACATTGTTCCAGACTTCATTTGCACATTTCAGCTTTGCGAAATCCCTCACGAACCTTTTGTTTTGTTGTTGTTGATTTGGGCCACACATTTGTTTTTTGAGGGTTCAGAATGTTGATAGGAAACATTAAAGTTGTTAAGTAGTGTGCGGTGATGTAATGCCCTAAGGTCCATCTCAGTTATTGCCCCAATGTATGCAGAATCATTGTCATGTCTGCTATTGACGCAGATGTCCTCTAACCTTATTGTTCCAAGAACTTTGAAAGTGTCAAGTCATTCAGACTATGACATAGATATGACACCTGATGTGACATCACTCTGGGACACGTGTCTAGTTATCCAATGTCAAGGTCAAATAAAACAAACACAGACATAGAGCCAAAACAGTGTAGTCTGAATTGACATCCATTTACCTCAAATGATCATCAGGATAGGTATGGGAGGTACACCTTGATGCAAATAAACAATGTCAGAGGTTCTTGAACTTCCGTCAGCTATTCCAGTCCTGGGTAAAAGATCGTATAAAAAGTATGCCACCTGACCACATGTCAGGAGAGGTCCTTTGCCACAGATTATTGCTCAAGATACATGCCCGAGATGGCCTTGATTGCTGCCAGCACACCAAGAAGATGCTACATTGCACTTGATGCAGATAACGAGCAGACTCCAGGCGAAGGACATTGTCATCATGCCTGTCTGATAAACACAGCTTTTGCTGTCAACAAGGTATGCAGTGCATTGCTTTGCCATAAAAAAGTTCTGATTGCAAGTTCTTCTCTCCATACTGTCCTAGTGTAGGGCATAGAAGTAGGGAGTTAGGCTTTTAGATGGCATGTTAACTACATTAGAAATGTTCATTATATTCTTGTTATTCACACCTTACATTCTTGCCATTTTTATGGTATCCTTAGTGGTTATTTTAGATGTACTGAGAAACAGGATCGCCTTGTTGCAATAAATGCTTTTTGTTAAAAGTGTCTATTCTTCTTAGTACCATTTGTGTGTGTAATATTGTAAAGAGCGAAATAGGTTTGTTTCCGGTACCACTGCGCCCCAGATCCTGGCTTAGGGATTGTTAGTAACCCAAAAGCAATGATTCCATTTCAATAATGTATTGGCTGGGATTCTGTGGGGCTACAATAGTCTGTCTTTCATATACAACACTGGTGCAATGAACCAAACTCATACATGTCACCCGTGGGTGGAAAAGCAAACCTTGTAGAGCTACGCCAGAGTCATAGTTTACACAACATTGGGGTATTTTGTTATTATGGCTGCAAGAAGGGATGTTTACAAACATGTCAGTGTTCATGTTTCCAAATATCTGATTGGAACTGGGGGATTTGTGTGGTTAGCTTGTAGGTTAGGTTTAAACGAGTCAGGAAGCAGGGCTGGAGGGCCTTCCTACTGCCTGGAACTTGGTGAGCGCGGGGCAACGATACTCCTAACCCGCTTGTGAAGAGTTTTTCACAGGAACGTAAAGGCAAGAAGTCCCTCTATTGTCTGGGCTGAAGCTTCGTGTGCGTGAAAAGGCACAATGTAGCAGCATCTGGACAAAAAACTACATTTCCCAGCAGGCTATGAACTCTCACATAGCCTGATTATAACTTCCCTCGCAGCCCGCGTTGCCTTTGCTATGCAGTCGTGACACAGTGTTGCTGCAGCTGTGGCCTTGTTATGCAGATATAGGATTTCTTTACTAAAGACCAGTTGCTTCCTTAGATTGTACTGAAGGCCTTTCGGAATACAGAAAAGTGTTTCTGAAAGTCGTGTTGTTAATGAAAATGAACTCTGAATATTTGAACATTAATACGTAGTGTTATGTGATAGTGGGCTTGTTGCATTACACTTGAAGGTTTCCTGTGAGAACACAGAAAGGAATATTATGTCAGGGCTATGCACTTGTGTGATGTTTAAGTTATGTGAGAGAAGGAATGGCAGAATATTTAATGTTTGTTAATTACCTTTCAGTGCCACACAAATCAAGCAGAAACTATAAATCATCTTCCACAGAAAGTTCACATGGATGAGGGCTGAGATATTTATTTTAATTACAGGGAGAAGTGCTTAGGGAACATATGTTTGAGATACTCATTATTTGTGTGTTTAGTTTTAGGAATTACAAGTTTCACACAAAAGTGCAGAGAGTTCATTACAAAGTGTTATTGCTAAGGTACATCCTTCCACTATTTCAATTATGTTTAGAATGTTCATGGCAAGTTACTAAAGATACTGTGCTGCCTTTAGGTGTTCACTACAGCCTGCATATATCACTGAGCAGCAGCAGTGACGAGTCAGAGTGGTGGAATCCAGTGTCTCTGTTTTCTCACTTATCCGATTACCTTTTCCCCATTCCTACCCCTGTCCCTCATACTTCTGTGTATGTGGTCACAGGTGGAGGTGGTGAGAGACAGAACAGTGCATCACTCCCGCTGGATTCTGAACACAAAGATGCTGTGTCTTGATGGACGGCCTAGCCCATATTGTCATCCAAGCTCAGTGATGGATCGGACACCACTCTGTCTCAGATTTTAGAGGTCATAACTAGATTATGGGAAGTCAATTTAGTAAAATCACAAAATAAGACAACTCAAGAGGCAAGAGATAGGTGATATCTTAAAATCAAAAAAGAAAGATGCAATTCCACTACCTTTGATGACAACTTCTAAAAACTCTAATTCATGGGCATTACCACCTCCCTAAGAGAGATACATAGTTCGTTTTACATTTCTGTTCTGGGGTGATTCAAATTATACCCCTAGCACCTCCAGAAAGGTTCTCTGGAGATCCAGTGGAATTTGCATCATTTCTTAATGGTGTGCAGACAGAATATTGAATAAAAAATATCGAGTTGCACAAATATTGAGTAAAAATATTGTGGTTCAGAAATATCGACAGCAAGAATATCGTGGCCAAGAATATCGACTTAAGGTAAGTAATATCAACTTTAAAAATATCGAAGTGTTTAATATCGTTTGCAAAAGTATAGTTGTTGAAAATATCATTTTTTTAATTAATGGTATGTATTTTTGTATATATTTTATATGTATGTGATGTATGTTTTTTTGTATAAGAATTGTTTCTATTTTTAATATATGTGTTAAATTTGTAGTAGTTATTACATTTTTTTTGTTGAAATATGCGTTTTTAGTTCTGTAGCGGGTTGTGGGTTTATAGGGGAATAGGGTGGGAAGTCATTTAATTATATTAAATTAATTGATTACTTTTTATTTATTAATATTTGTTTAATTGAGGTTTTAAATGTGTAAAGTAATTTATTATTAATTAATAATTGGTTGTTAATTAATTCAAATTAATTAATTGGTAATTAATTACGGTAATTGTGTAATTAATTCTAGGTGTGTGTTGTGGTGTTTATAGGTGTAAAGAGTGGGAAGTAATTTATTTTTAATTTATGAAGTAATAATTGGTTGTTAATGAATTTTAATTAATTAATTGGTAATTAATTATGGTAATTGTGTAATTAATTTTAAGTGTGTATTTTGGGGTTTAAAGGGGTAAAGGGTGTTAAGTAGTTTATTTTTTATTATTTTTTTGTTAATTGATATTAATTAAATTATTTAAAATTGTATTATGGTGTAATTAATTTTAGGTGTGTGCTGAGGTGTTTATAGGAGAAAAGGGTGGGAAGTAATTTGTGTTTAATTAATTGATATATAGTTGTTAATTCATGTTAATTATTTGATACTTATTTTGGGTAATTGTTGATTTTTTTGTGTGTTGTTTTTACTTTTAAAGGGGTAAAGGGTGGGGTATTAAATACATTTTAATTACTTTAATATTAGTTGGTAATAGTAATAGTTTTTAATTTAAATATAGCTTTTAATTGTGCTTTATTATTTTATAGTTTAATTTAGGTGTGTGTTGTGGATATTATAGTGTTAAAGTGTGTGTAGTCAATTAGGGGCTGATTAGGATGGCGGGTGGATCACCATCGCCGGCCCGGCGGTGGCGATCCGCCCGCCATCGTAACCAGAATTACCCCCGCCATATTATTATGGCGGGGGTATCGCGGCGGACGCAATCGTTACGATTGCCGGCCGGGCGGACTGGGGGCCTAATATGGTGGCGGTGCCTAGCAGGCACCGCCATCCATATTAGGATGTGTGGCATTCAGAGCCTTTCCATGGCGGCGATGCCGCCATGGAAAGGCTGGCGGGAATCACTTTTGTGGCCCGTTGCTGGCCCGCTGGGGGGTGGAGGGGTGGGGGGCTGCACTTGGGGGGTACCTATGGTACCCCCCTACATTGCCATGCACAAGGTGGCAGGCACCGCGCGGTGCCTGCCACGTTGTGCATGGCAATGCACAACATGCCATTTTGGCATTGCGGCGGGTGCTGCTGTAAGCAGCACCCGCTGCAATGTCAAAGATGCAATGTCAAAGATGCAGGATGCGACCGCCAGGGTGGCGGTCGCATCTAATCAGTGGAGCGGGACCGCCGCACGTCTGGCGGCCGGTCCCAGCACTGCTAGGGTGGCAGGCGGACGAAGGTCCGCCCGCCATCCTAATGAGGCCCTTAATGTTTATTCATTTTTTTTATTAAGAATATTTTTTTAATTGATTATTAATTATGTGAATTATGGAAGTAAATTTAATTTAAAATGTTGACATGTTTTGTTTTTGGTGTGGTGTTATAGGGTAGGAAATAAAATAAATACATTTATGTATTGATTAATTTTTTTGTTTGTAAATATTTTCTAGTATAAAAAGATTTTTTATTTATTTATTATTTTATTTTATATAATATTTGTAGGTTTTTATGTGTAATTAATATTATATCTTTTCTTTTTACATATTTAGTATATTTTATTTTAATTTTTTTAATATTGCTTTTTTAAAAAATGTATATAATTTTTTTTAACTGTTTAAGTGTGAATAGCAATTTTTGTCTCTCCGCTATTCAACACTTTCCCTAATGTTGCACTCACTGGAGTGGGAATAGTAATATTTACCTCTCCGCTATCCAGCACTTTCCCTACTGTTGCACTCACTGGAGTGGGAATAGTAATTTTTACCCCTCCGCTATCAAGCACTTTCCCTACTGTTGCACTCACTGGAGTGGGAATAGTTAATTATACCCCTCCGCTATCCAACACTTTCCCTACTGTTGCACTCACTGGAGTTGGAATAGTATTTTTTACCCCTCCGCAATCCAACACTTTTCCTACTGTTGCACTCACTGGAGTGGGAATAGTTAATTTTACCTCTCCGCTATCCAACACTTTCCCTACTGTTGCAGTCACTGGAGCTGGAATAGTAATTTTTACCCCTCTGCTATCCAACACTTTCCCTACTGTTGCACTCACTGGAGTTGGAATAGTAATTTTTACCCCTCTGCTATCCAACACTTTCCCTACTGTTGCACTCTTGGAGTGGGAATAGTTAATTTTACCACTCCGCTATCAAGCACTTTCCCTACTGTTGCACTCACTGGAGTGGGAATAGTTAATTATACCCCTCCGCTATCAAACACTTGCCCTACTGTTGCACTCACTGGAGTTGGAATAGTATTTTTACCCCTCCGCAAACCAACACCTTTCCTACTGTTGCACTCACTGGAGTGGGAATAGTAATTTTTGTCCCTCCGCTATCTAACACTTTCACTACTGTTACTCTCAGTCGAGTGGGAATAGTAATTTTTACCCCTCCGCTTCCATTACTTTCCCTACTGTTGCACTAACTGGAGATGGAATTGTAAGTTTAATTCCTCCGCTATCCAACACTTACCTTACTGTTGCACTCACTGGAGTGGGAATAGTTATTTTTACCCTTTTGCTATCCAACATTTTCCCTACTGTTGCATTGATTGTATTTTGAAATTTAAGTTTAAATATTTTTTAATAGTTTAAAGTTTAAATTTATTATACATTTTCGTTTTTTATATTTTAAATCATAAATATATATTTTTATTTTTTATATTATTTTAAACTTTTAACATAAATTAAAAATAATAGTTTATTAATTGTTTTAAAGTAAATATATGTGTATAAATTATTATGTTTGTGTATTTATCTTTTTTATTAAGTTTATTTGTTATATTTTATTAAAATGTATATTAAATTTATTTTATTTTGTTAAAATTCTATTTAATATTTAATATATATTATTTTATTTTATATTTATATAAAAGTCAATATTTTATACATCTATATTTTTTACATCGATATTTTTAGTAGATATTTTTGTACTTACCTGTTTAAATATAGGAGTTCATATTTTTGTTGTCAATATTTTTTACTCGATATTTTTAACATCGATATTTTTTACATCGATGTGCCAGTGAACCTTTCTTAATCAATGTCAATTACACGTTTTTGCAAACCTGCAACTTTCTGTGATCACACTAGGATAATGTTTGTTTTGTTTTATTTGAGTGGGGATGTATCAAATTGAAGTATTCCATTTGTAGAGAGGAATGGTCTTTTGCTTTATCATTTTCTGCCTTTTGTGAGAAGATGTGGACATTGTTTGACAGAAAATCACACACCTGAAGATCAGTTCCTCTTGCCCCTTGTTTGATAATAAAAATAATCTATAATTTGGGTGCAGTGGGATCCTCAGGCCCATAGGCCCCAGTGCCACTGAACCTGCTGCACTATTGATAGCTCCTCCTTGTGGTTACCTTTATTTTCTTAGTTCTTATTTGAGGGGAACTTAGACTTGAATGTGTCAAGGCTTAATTCAAAGTAGGTTGTAAGGAAGAGAAGGTCAGACTTGGTGATTCGACTCTTAAAGCTTTCTTAGACATCAGCAAAGAAAATTCCTGCTTTAGATCTCATGGTGGGGATTTCAGTGTTTTTCTTTTTCATTTGGAAATCGAGGGTTATTGGTATAGGCTAGAGAAACACTTGGGACATGTGGACAGCAGATACATACTGCTGCTGCCGCTAGTGCAGTATTTTTTTTTTAAAGATCATTTTGTTTCAGCAAGAAAACAGGTTAACACACCACATCCCATTATTATTCTGAATGGATAAACATCCAATAAATTGTAGTATACACAGAGCATGTTTTCTCCCTACCCCCTCCCGGGCCCAAAAATAGTAAATAGGCAATACAGCTTCAGTGGTTTGATCTAATCGCACTTTCCAGCAGAAGAAAGGCACACAGACCCCCTCGGTAATCATTCCATTTAGCCCAAATTAACCCCCATTTGTTAGGCCAACCCCTGTTCTCATAGACCACTTTCTCGACCACCATGCACCAGTCCATGTCCCTCTTCCAGTCTCTCAGACATGGTACCTCATGGCTCCCCAATGACGCACAGTATTGGGCTTGGCTATTGCCAGACCCCAAGTCATCCAGGTCTGGTCCATGCCTCTTGTGTCATTTGACATTTTCATGGTGAGAAGCAGTGCAAGGCTTCTTGGCACTTGAGGTTTAAGGGGTGGCTGAGTGCGGGCTAGAGTAGGAGGTTGCTGGCAAGGGGGCTGTCTATCAGAGGGACAAGAGTTGTTATCACAAGCTAAGGGAGAAAAGTAACAGAATATAGGGGGTACACAGGTGGTAAGGCAGGTGTCAATGGATGGGGTTGCTGGGTGTGGAAGGATGGACGTGTGAATGTTTTCAGGTGTTGTGTGAGTGAGGCCATGTAGTTTGCACCCAATGCATCAATGCCTACACTTCCAAATTTATGATCCAGAAAAGGACCTATTTTTAGTTTTCTCCCTCTTGAAACCTTCCTTTAGAAAGGGACGGCAACACTCTTGAATGTGAGCAAGACTGGCTTTATGTTACCTTTCTCCCACTTGAAACTTTTCTTCACTTTTTTGCAGGTTAGGGGATAAAGTGGCCTTGAATTTTCAGGTCTCCCTATTATAAGTTCACTGTGGTAGGATAGAGCTCTGTGGGGCTTAACATCATGGAGTGGTGTGAGGTCATAGTGTCAGGAGAGCCTGAAAGCCCTGTCATTGGCCTTCCCCCAATATGTCTGACGGAAACTCACGCGAGAGCTGGGCACGTGCGGGTGCACAGTCTAGCTGGGTTTTTGTCGCTGGCTCAGGGGGAAGAAACGTTAATCGATGCCAATATAGTCCAGTTTCAGGTAGGATGGCCATGTGTCAAAGAGTGTAAATAATGTATGTTTCCCTGATTCAGGAATCTGCAGAGTGGCCTGTGTAATATTCTGACCATCACTCGAAACATAAAAGCAATAAACTTTTGCAATGTCAATAAGAACATATGTTATGTACGTATTCATACAATTGTGAAGATACATGCAATGCAAACTGTGAAAAAAGTATACAGCTGTGTCCATCATTTAAATATAGTGCCAAGTCAAACACAGAGACCCATATTGGAACAGCATTAGTATAAGTTCCCAGATAAAACACATGCAATAAACAGAACTACACATAATTCACTCCTATCCCACACTGTCATTCTCACCCCTTGATAGGTCTACAGACAGCTTTAGCTGCCTGCCACATTTCTTGCTACCAATCCTTTAAAAAATACTTAGAGTTGCCTTTGGCTCCAAGAGGTGTATTGTTCCCTTGCCTCATGCTATTGACTGCTTGGTGTATCATTCCACCACTAATTGGGTGCCTCAACCATAACACCCTGTTTTACATGGAAGTCTTATTTCATTCGTACATCAACACTACCAATATCTTCCCCATCAATACCACCGCCACCACAACCAATCCACCTATACAAATACTACCAATACCACCATCACCAAGAGCACTGCCTTCACCAATACCCCACCAGCACAACCACCACTAATACCACTGCCACCAATACCACCACCAATACTACCAACACCAATATCACAAATAAAAATGCCACCAATACCACCACTAATGCCCCCTACAATGCAACCATAAAAGCAACCACCATCACCAATACCCCCACCAATACCACACTATCATCAATACCACACACCAGCAATATCAACACTAACACAACCACCAGCATCAAAACTACCAATATCACTCCCACCTGCAACACTAGTATCACAACAACCAATACCACCACTAATACCACAACTAATACCATGATCACCAGTAATACCTCCACTACCACTAATACATAAATGCCACAAATACCACTTGTTAGAAATGGGGGTCTCTAGTTGGCAATGGTTTGCACCTTGTCCAAGTAAGGACCCTTCCTTCTAGTCAGGATAAGGGAGTTACACTCCTAAAATAACCCTTGCTCACCCCCTTGGTAGCTTGGCACAAGCAGTCAGGCTTATCTTAGAGGCAGTGTGTAAAGCATTTGCACATAACCAACAGTAATACAGTGTAAGCACTACAAAAGTACACCACACCAGTTTAGAAAAATATCCAATATTTTTATATACTTAAGACAAGACCAAAAACTATAAAAATCCACAATAAAGTATTTAGAAATCTTCAGTTATCAGAATAAACTTGAAAAACAGTTCCTTGAAGTCGATAGCTCCGTCTGGGGCTATCACGGCATCGTGAACAACAAATCCAAACAGTTCTGGCTGACCGCTGCGTCGCGGGCCAGCTACGGTGTCAGGAAGACCCGCAAGACAGTACCTTTAGAGCAGGGTGTCAGCAACCTCTTGTTGAGCTTCCAAAAGCACTGCGTCAGCAGGCGTCGTTCCGGAGGTCGGTGCAGGAGTCGTCGGGCCCTTGAAGTCACACACGTTGCAGATCGAATTCCGCTCTGTTGAAGTCAGGAGCGCTGGCGTCGGCAGGCGTCGGGTGCTGCGGTGCGAAGTGCAGCGGTGCGGCGTGCGATGCACTCAGGTCGCGGTGCGAGCAGTGGCTCGGTGGCGGCGTTAGATGGCGTCGTTGGTGAGACCAGGGTTGTGGTGCGAAGTGATGCGGTGCTCGTCGCGGTGCTGGTAGGTCACGGTGCAAGCAGCGTCGTCGTCGTTGCTGAAGCGCTGTAGTCGGCTGACGAACTGGAGTCGATGGCGCCGGCGTCGGTAGGCCAAGGCTGCGTTGCGGGATGAGGGCGGTGCATCGTGTAACTCTACGAGCGGTGCCCTCGAACCACGGTGCAAGCAGCGGCGTCGATTTCGGCATGGAGTGGCGTCGTCGGGGATACCAAGGCGGCGTCGTGAAGCGAGGCGATGCGGAATGCGGTGCCCACAGGTTGAGGTGCGAGCAGCGGCTCGGTGGCGGTGTCAGCAGGCGTCGTCGGTGAGACCAGGGTCACGGTGCGGCGTTGCGGCGGTGCCCTCTGAGGTGCCTTCAGGACACGGAGTTGGCAGCGGCGTCGTAGACGGCGTCGGGTTGCTTTTTCTTCTGTTGCAGCACAAAACACAAAGTCCCCAGTGCTGAGGGTAGAAGAACTTGACGTCTTTGCTGTTCCTGAGACTTCTTGAACAGGGGGCAAGCTCTACCTCAAGCCCTTGGAGAAACTCACAAAAATAGATTGCAGAAAGTTCAGTCCCGTCCTTTCACTGCCCAAGACAGAAGCAGCCACTGCAGGCCAACACAGCAAAGCACTCAGCAAAGTGGTAGTTCCTCCTCACAGCTTCTCCAGCTCTTCTTCTTGGCAGTCTTCTTGGTCCAAAAGAGTTCTACAATTCAGGGGTTTGGGCTCCACTTTTTATAGCCCCAAATCCTTTGCCCTCTCAGGCAGAGAGTGTCTGTGCCCAGCCAGAACCAGTTCTGCCCTCTCTGGTGTGGCTTCCTGGCAGGAGGTGGAGACGGCATTGTCAGAGGCAGACCAGGCCCATTCAGGTGCAAGGAAATCTCCTCTCCTACTCTAAATGCAGCCCAGGTCTATTCAGCCCTTTCCTGACCCAACTAGACTATCTGGAGCCTCTGCTGCTCCCCAGCCTCTGTCATCCAAAAACCCAGACAGTCAAACCACAAACCCAGCAGAGGCCTGCTGGATGGCTGAGCAAGAAAATACCTACTTTCTAAAAGTGGTATTTTCAAACACAGAATGTAAAAATCACCTTCACTAAAAGATGCATCTTTAGATTCTGAGTACAGGCATACTAAACTTTATTTTCCCACCTAGTTCCCAGGGCCAGTTATGTTTATAAGATGTTATAAACAAACTCCCCATTCTGTCCTATGGGGAACAGGTAGCCTTGCAATAGTGAAAAACGAAATTGGCAGTAATTCACTATCAGGACATGCCACACACACCAGGGCATGTCCTACCTTTCACATACACTGCACCCTACCCACAGGGGTATCTTGGGCCTACCTTAGGGGTGACTGACATGTAAGAAAAGGGAAGGTTAGGGCCTGGCAAGTGGGTGAACTTGCCAAGTCGACATGGCAGTACCAGACTGTACACGGGCTCTGCAATGGCAGGCCAGAGTTACATTTACGGGCTGTTGGTGTGGGTGGCACAATCTAGTGCTGCAGCCCACTAACAGCATTTGATTTACAGGCCCTGGCACACTCAGTGCACTTTACTAGGGACTGACACATAAATCAAATAGGCCAATCATGGAAACACCAATCCATAACACATTTTACCACAGGAGCACTTGCACTTTACCACTGATCAGCAGTGAGAAAACTGCGCAAAAACACTAAGCCAGCAAAACCGGGAGGTCAGAAAGCAAAAACTCAGGGGAAACACGCCAAAAGATGCCAAGTCTAACACCACTACTACCAAGATCACACCAACAGCAATTCCACACCTCTAATACCACACAACCACCAATCCCACGAACACCAAAACAATAATAACACCACAACCACCAACACCCACAATACCACACCACCACAAATGCCATTTTTCCATACCAGCACAAATTCAACAGTACCACTGATGCCACCAAAGCCAATACCACCAGTGCAAGAAAACATCCACTACCAATCTATAAATCAATTCCCATCAGTACCTTACTTATAACACATAACACTATTCTGTACATTGGGCCAGATGTACGACCCTATTTTGCATGCGCAAACGGGTTTGCCACCCGTTTGCGCATGCAAAATCTAATTGGGCCATGTACAATCCCTTTTTAGCGAGTCACAATTTTTTTGCGACTCGCTAAATAGGAATTGCGAGTCGCTATTAGGAAGGGGAGTTCCAAGGGCATCCCTTCCTAATAGCGAGTCAGAGGCCTATGTAAGAATGTTTTGCGACCGCAATTGCAGTCGCAAAGCACTCGCAATTTACTGCCCTCTTCAAGAGGGTGGTAAAGCACTCACAAATGGGATGGGGTCCCCAGGGGACCCCTTCCCCTTTGCGAATGCAGGGGAAAATATTTTTTAGGGGCATGCAGTGGTCCCAGGGACCACTACCTGCCCTTAAAAAATGAAACAAAAGCGTTTCATTTTTCTTTTTTTAAATGCATCCCGTTTAAAAAAAAACTGCTTTATTTAAAAGCAGTCCCAGACATGGAGGTCTGCTGAGCCCAGCAGGGCACCATACCTGGGAGGGCCAGCCATTCCTAATGGGGTCGCAAATTGCGAGTGCCTCATTAATATGCATGAGGCATGCAATTTGCGACCCCATTAGGAATCGCTAACAGAGTCTAAGACACTGTTGTACATGGCATTTAGCGACTCGCAATTGAGCACAATTTGTGAGTCGCTAAATGTCATGGTCGTACATCTGGCCCCAGATCACTTCTGTCAATCCAATAACTTAACTAATAATTACATTGACTTAGGAGATAGCCTCGTCTACTCCTCTAGGATATGGATCAAGTGGTAGTTCAGTTCTATTAAAGGAGTTTGTGGGTAGTGTTTGGGGAGTTTTTCAGTGAGCACAGTTGGCGCCTTCCCAGAGTTGTGGAATTCTAAATCTCCAGAGCGATCTTTCCCCTCCCTCTCAGCGTCACACTTGCGCTGTACCTTTCTGTCCTTCTTGGCTTTGAGAGTGGGCAGGCTAGGACTGAGGTTGCCAGAGGGTGGTGCTTTGTGTTGTGTGATCTTGCATGGTTCACTAAGAAGGGGTCGTCGTTATTCAGTCTCACCCCAGTTGTCTTCGGCATAGCCCATCACGTGTGCCTCTGCTCGGGAGGGCCAGCATCACTAGAATAAGTAGCAGTCATGGGCAGACTGCATTCAGGTCACATTGCTTGGAGATCCACTGGTTCTCTTCACTGTTGGATATTTCTTGAGCCCGACACAAGCTAGGAGCCTGCCGCGTGTCACGGTTGTGATCATGAGGTAGGGCGGAGTTGGGAGTCTCCTGTCAGGGGAGACACAAAACAAAGGCACAAATGGCTTCCCCACGTAACTTCCTATGAATGTGTGGAGGGTAGCCCTTCCTGGGAACAATGGAGCAGGGAAGGGCAGGGGAAGTTCCCATTACTTCCAAAGGAGCCTCTGTGTTCTCTCCTCCAAACTCTAGAGTCCGCTCCACTGCAAAGGGTTTCAAGAATGTCCAGGAGGAGCCCAGCTATTCATGGTCCTGTCTGGGATTCTCTCCAACCTCCATGTTAGGTACCACTAAGGTTTCAGGAATTCAAAGTGATTCCTGTGCAGCCGCAGGAAAGAGGCACACTCCAGACAGAACCTCCACGTACAGAAATCCCATGTACACATGCGGTATCCATGTCCCAGAAGGAAGGAGCAAAGGATCCAAGTGCAGTGTACTATCAGACCAATCAATAAATATAGGAGGGCCAGTAGGTGACTGCCCCTGACAGGCGGAAAAAGCCTGTTCTGCCTCTATAATCTGTTGCTGCCACCACTGTCAGCCCTCAGCAGTCCGAAAAGTGGATGGTAGTCCCGCTCAGCAAAAGGAGAGTGCACATATAATGGCCTCCATCACATAACCCAACTCAGGATCACATCCAGTCTTATGGGATGCCCAGAGAAGAAAGATTGTTGGGAAACAGTCAAAAACCTACTAAACTGGCTTTGGTGAACTTGAGGCGGGGAGGCAAGTTACTCAGAACCATGCAGGGTGAACTTGAGGCGGGGAGGCATGCAACTCAGAGCCATGCAGGGTGAACTTGAGGCGAGGAGGCACTGTATTGAGAGCCATGCAGGGTAAACTTGAGGCGGGGAGACACGCAACTCAGAGCCATGCAGGTTGAATTTGAGACGGGGAGGCATGCAACTCAGAGCCATCTAGGGTGAACTTGAGGTGGGGAGGCACCCAACTCAGAGCCATGCAGGGTGAACTTGAGGCGAGGAGGCACGGTATTGAGAGCCATGCAGGGTGAACTTGAGGTGGGGAGGCACGCTACTCAGAGCCACGCAGGGTGACCTTGAGGCGAGGAGGCACGGTATTGAGAGCCATGCAGGGTAAATTTGAGGCGGGGAGGCACGCAACTCAGAGCCATACAGGTTGAATTTGAGACGGGGAGGCATGCTACTCAGAGCCATGTAGGGTGAACTTGGGGCGGAGTGGCACGCTACTCAGAACCATGCAGGGTGAACTTAAGGCGGGGAGGAATGCTATTCAGAGCCATGCAGGGTGAATTTGAGGCACTCTATTCAGAGCAATGCAGGGTGAACTTGAGGCGGGGAGGCACTCTATTCCGAGCCATGCATGATGAACTTGAGGCGGGAGGCACTCAGTCAGTCAATTCACTTTATTCGATACTTTATTATAAGATCATAAAAGTACAGGCAAACACAATTAAAATATCCATACAAAAAAGAATTATTTACAGAACCAGTTAAAAATAGTAAAAAGGTTCGTAGCATTCATAGTTAAGAGACAGTTGATAAAAACCCAGCTGATAGAAACAAAGGTTTGAAATTCATTCTTGGATATTATGCAATCGCCTGATCTTTCGTGATTGAATTAAAAAAGACGCCACAGAGAAACAAACCATGGGGTTAAGCAAAGATTGTAAAAAGTACATTGCTACACGACATTGTTTAAAATGGTATTTACACATCAGTGGCAATATAAATCTTTTGCGGGGTTCCATATAAAATTTGCAAAAGAAAAAATTTTGTCAATTTGATTGTACGGAAACACCATCACAAGGACAAAATGGTAATTCATTTATGGAATAAATTCCAGCTGGATGGGCCAACATACAAGGGATGAAATTCAGTCGAAATCTGATTAAAAAGAATCTATGATGTGAGTTTGTCGCAGTGAATAAGTATGAAGATGACCCTTCCTGTGCCATTGGTCCCTCTAAATATAATTTGACCGATACTTTTGTGGAGTTTGTCTTCAATCTTACATTAGTCCTTTGTTTAAGGAAGCGGGATTTTATCTCCCATTTTGAGATGTTGGAGCAGTCACTAGGGGAAACAAATAAACGCTCTTGGCCTAGAGAAGAAAGAGTTGATTTAATGTAGGATATCCGCGGGATCCTATGGGCATTTTCCAGAGATAGGCAATCTTCAATTAGCTTTTGGGTGACATGAATGGATTCCCTTCTCCAGATAGAGTGCCACAAGATGATTGGAGCCAGTGCGGGAGGCACTCTATTTAGAGCCATGCAGGGTGAACTTAGGGTGGGGAGGCATTCTATCTATTCAGAGCCATGCAGGGTGGGGACCTTTACTTTCCCAACAACAACATAATAGAAATGGAGAAGTAAAGAAACTAAATCAAGAAAGTAACCGATTGCTTGAAATAGGGAAAGAAAACAAAAGTCAGAAAGAGAAATACTTGAATGTAAGTAACAAAGAAAACAAACTAGGCAAAGAAATAAATAAAGAAATGCAAAAGGAGGAAAGAAAAGAGGGAAGAAAAATAATATCTGGAAAAACAGGAAGAAAAGGAGAAAATTGCCATAGAATAATTTGTGCTGAAGTGTCTGTGGTCACAAGAAATACACACTTATATCATTAAAAGTTTATGTTGGGCTAAATTTGGTGGCACGTGGATAGCTATCTTGCCACACCATAACAATGGCAGATTGTTAGCTAAATAAATGACAATAACAGTAACAACACTAACTAGAATAATTAATCAGAATTTTACTGTAACTAAGTCTTAAACTTTTTGAGTAATTTCAACAATTGCTGGCTGTGCATTGAATCATGTTGATTCGATTTATTAATTACTAACATTTAATAAAATGAAATAGAAAAAATAGATTTCCCAGTGGATTAACTAACGTGTGACAGACTGCAAATAAATGTAAAATAAACTGATAAAAAACGAAAGGCAGATGCACCAAAGGGAATGAAAGACCGCACCCTTTGTAGAGAGCCCAGAATTCCCCAGCTGCCAGGACGAGTTTGATTAACAAGAGTGAACTAATATTACATTGTTCCCTCAATTGAAAAATTACCGGAAGCTTTTATATCTGTCAGAAAACGTTTCTGATGATAAAACAATTTACTTAATTTAGGTATTTTACCACCAAAAAAAGAGCCGCCCGCTCGGCGACAGCGCTTTGAGTGCTGGTAAATTACCGCTGTGGCCACAAGCACTCAGCAGGGACAGGTTTTCAGCGACCCCCCTCCCCCAGCCTGACGGGGCCTGGAATTACTGCCGGCCTCACCGCATCCCGCGCACATTTTTCGGCCCCTGGAACATTAATATTTCAAATGTTTTGTTCTGTCAGTAATGTGGCCATATTTTTTCTCCAATGATCAACTAGGGGTGGGGGGAGGGGCCAGATGGGGGGTTTGGTCTTAGGGGGATGGGTACTTCCGGCAGAATTTGCAGGGGTTCCAAATGGGCCCTATCTGCCACGCCCCCATTTAAAGAGACCATCACTAGTCCCAACTAGAGGCTGCCAGAAGGTGTGGCGGCATTTCTCCGCACAAGCTTTGTGTATTTCTGCAAAAACTAAGAAAAAAATATAGATGAAGATTGTTAAGTTCTTGGAGTTTGAGGCTCTTAGATTTTGAGGTTCCATCTAAAAGGATGGTCCCAAGTCTTTGGTATGAGAGAGTGACTTTGTGGAGCCACTCGCGAGGAGAACCTGAGCAAGACACGCAGAAAATACTCCCGGCTTCAGAGTACTTACTAGAAAGAGTTAACCAGTGCATGCGCTCACATGTAAACTGCGCGCGAGGTATTAGCGCCAAGGCTCTCACAGGCGTAGGCGTAGGAAAAGTGAGCTAGTGTATGCATTAAATATAGACCAACCCAACTTCTGCTTAGGTAGGTGGAGCCCCACTGAGTGTGACCAGTCAGGCTGAAACCCTCCTTGGGGGATCTTGCTCTGGGAGAGCAATGTATGCCTTGTACAACCCACCTACGTAGAATTTCCTTAATGTGGCTAACCAAGACCGTCACATGGAGGCCACCACTAGGTAGCCAAGGAAGACAGAGCTGGGCCCTGATAGCAGACTAGGTCAACCAATAGACACAACTGCGTCACCGCACCCCACAAGACCACAAGAGTGAGGGCTGGGCCCGGACATAGCCAGACCAGCGCACTGTAGCACTAGGTCAGCGAATCAGGACCTGACATCACCATGCCCGTCGCTCACCCAGGGCTCGTTGTTCCAACTGAGGCACAAGCCGCAGTAGCACATGAATGCCTCGCCTCAACCCGCACTCCTTGGCCCACCCAAACTTTTGATTTAGCATAGGGAGGCTCTTGGCATGTTTGGGTTGGACTCCAGTTCCTGCTCCAGTCATTCCAGGCTACTTACCGGCACTGCTCACAGCACTGACAGGACAAAGGTGCAATCCCACACACTCTCGGGTCGCTTACACAGCAGGAAGCTCCTGTCATTCAATCACAATACTGATTTTGAGTGAGAATCAGTTGTCCCAGTCTAAGAGCGGATTGTCCAATTTGCATTATTTTCACACGCAATGAGTGAGACTTGAGGTGTCCGTGGAGAGGGCTACAGATGCTCAGAGACTATTTGAAGTGGAGCAACATCTGTTGGCCAGCTGTGTAGTTTTTTGGGAAGCCCCTTAGCAGGATGTTGGTCCAGCATGCCCAGGCAGTACCTATCCAAGCAGTATCATGAACTTGGTGAACTGCTCTGCCCAGTGTGTAGGATGACCCGACAGCTTCCATGTGTCCATCTCCTTGACAGGACCCTCCAGCCAGTATCGGTAACCTTGGGTCAGGCTCTACTGAGCATAAAGGATGACCCCACAGCTTCCATGTGTCCCTCACCTTGACAGGACCTTCCAGCCAGTATAATTAACCTCGGGTCGGGCTCTACCGAGCATATAGGATGACCCGACAGCTTCCATGTGTCCCTCACCTTGACAGAAACTTCCAGCCAGTATCATTAACCTTCGGTCAGACTCTACCGAGCATATAGGACGACTCGACAGCTTCCATGTCTCCTTCACCTTGACAGGGCCCTCCAGCCAGTATGATTAACCTTGGGTCAGACTCTACCAAGCATATAGGGTGACGGGACAACTTCCTTGTATCCCGCACCTTGACAGGAACCGCCAGCCATAATCATTAACTTTGGGTCAGACTCTACCGAGCACATAGGATGACTGGACAGCTTCCATGTGTCCCTTACCTTGACAGAAACTTCCAGCCAGTATCATTAACCTTAGGTCAGACTCTACCGAACATATAGGACGACTCGACAGCTTCCATGTCTCCTTCACCTTGACAGGACCCTCCAGCCAGTATCATTAACCCTGGGTTGGGTTCTACCGAGCATATAGGATGACTCGACAGCTTCCATGTGTCCCTCACCTCGACAGGACCCTCCAGCCAGTATCATTAACCTTGGGTCGGGCTCTACCGAGCATTTAGGATGACCGGACAACTTTCATGTGTCCCTCACCTTGACAGGGCCCTCCAACCAGTATGATTAACCTTGGGTCGGACTCTACCAAGAATATAGGATGACGGGACAACTTCCATGTATCCCGCACCTTGACAGGACCCTCCAGCCAGAATCATTAACTTTGGGTCAGACTCTACCGAGCATATAGGATGATCGGACAACTTTCATATGTTCCTCACCTTGACAGAACCCTCCAGACAGTATCATTAACCCTGGGTTGGATTCTACTGAGCATATAGCATGACTCAACAGCTTCCATGTGTCCCTTACCTTGACAGGGTCCTCCAGCCAGTATCGGTAACCTTGGGTCAGGCTCTACTGAGCATATAGGATGACCCCACAGCTTCCATGTGTCCTTCACCTTGACAGGACCTTCCAGCCAGTATAATTAACCTTGGGTCGTTCTCTACCGAGCATATAGGATGACCCGACAGCTTCATGTGTCCCTCACCTTGACAGGACCCTTCAGCCAGTACCATTAACCTGGGGTCAGGCTCTACCGAGCATATAGGATGACCGGACAACTTTCATGTGTCCCTCACCTTGACAGGGCCCTCCAGCCAGTATCATTAACCCTGGGTTGGGTTCTACCGAGCATATAGGATGACTCAATAGCTTCCATGTATCCTGCACCTTCACAGGGCCCTCCAGCCAGTATAATTAACCTTGGGTCGGGCTCTACCGAGCTTATAGGATGACCCGACAGCTTCCATGAGTCCCCCACCTTGACAGGACCCTTCAGCCAGTATCATTAACCTTGGGTCGGGCTCTACCGAGCATACAGGATGATCGGACAACTTTCATGTGTCCCTCACCGTGACAGGACCCTTCAGCCAGTATGAATAAACTTTGGTCGGACTCTACCAAGCATACAGGATGACGGGACAACTTCCATGTATCTTGCCCCTTGACAGGACCCTCCAGCCAGAATCATTAACTTTGGGTCAGACTCTACTGAGCATATAGGATGACCGGACAACTTTCATGTGTCCCTCACCTTGACAGGACCCTCCAGCCAGTATAATTAACCTTGGGTCGGGCTCTACCGAGCATATAGGAGGACCAGACAGCTTCCATGTGTCCCTCACCTTGACAGGACCCTCCAGCCAGTATAATTAACCTTGGGTCGGGCTCTACCGAGCATATAGGATGACCAGACAGCTTCCATGTGTCTCCCACCTTGACAGGACCCTCCAGCCAGTATAATTAATCTTGGGTCGGGCTCTACCGAGCATATAGGATGACCCGACAGCTTCCATGTGTCTCTCACCTTGACAGGATCCTCCAGCCAGTATCATTATCCTTGGGTCGGGCTCAACCGAGCATATAGGATGACCCGACAGCTTCCATGTGTCCCTCACCTTGACAAGACTCTCCAGCCAGTATCATTAACCTTGGGTCAGGCTCTACCGAGCATATAGGATGACCTGACAGCTTCCATGTGTCCCTAACCTTGACAGGGCCCTCCAGCCAGTATCGGTAACCTTGGGTCAGGCTCTACTGCGCATATAGGATGACCCCACAGCTTCCATGTGTCCCTCACCTTGACAGGACCTTCCAGCCAGTATAATTAACCTTGGGTCGTTCTCTACCGAGCATATAGGATGACCCGACAGCTTCCATGTGTCCCTCACCTTGACAGGACCCTTCAGCCAGTACCATTAACCTGGGGTCAGGCTCTACCGAGCATATAGGATGACCGGACAACTTTCATGTGTCCCTCACCTTGACAGGGCCCTCCAGCCAGTATCATTAACCCTGGGTTGGGTTCTACCGAGCATATAGGATGACTCAATAGCTTCCATGTATCCTGCACCTTCACAGGGCCCTCCAGCCAGTATAATTAACCTTGGGTCGGGCTCTACCGAGCATATAGGATGACCCGACAGCTTCCATGAGTCCCCCACCTTGACAGGACCCTTCAGCCAGTATCATTAATCTTGGGTCGGGCTCTACCGAGCATACAGGATGATCGGACAACTTTCATGTGTCCCTCACCGTGACAGGACCCTTCAGCCAGTATGAATAAACTTTGGTCGGACTCTACCAAGCATACAGGATGACGGGACAACTTCCATGTATCTTGCCCCTTGACAGGACCCTCCAGCCAGAATCATTAACTTTGGGTCAGACTCTACTGAGCATATAGGATGACCGGACAACTTTCATGTGTCCCTCACCTTGACAGGACCCTCCAGCCAGTATAATTAAACTTGGGTCGGGCTCTACCGAGCATATAGGATGACCAGACAGCTTCCATGTGTCTCCCACCTTGACAGGACCCTCCAGCCAGTAAAATTAATCTTGGGTCGGGCTCTACCGAGCATATAGGATGACCCGACAGCTTCCATGTGTCTCTCACCTTGACAGGATCCTCCAGCCAGTATCATTAACCTTGGGTCGGGCTCAACCGAGCATATAGGATGACCCGACAGCTTCCATGTGTCCCTCACCTTGACAAGACTCTCCAGCCAGTATCATTAACCTTGGGTCAGGCTCTACCGAGCATATAGGATGACCTGACAGCTTCCATGTGTCCCTAACCTTGACAGGGCCCTCCAGTCAGTACCATTCACCTTGGGTCAGGCTCTACGGAACATATAGGATGACCGGACAGCTTTCATGTGTACCCCACCTTTTCTGAAACCTTCAAATGTGAGCAGAATAATGCTGATGTGACCTTACAAAGATGGTCATAATGATCATCATGGGGGCTCCCGAAGTGGACACAATGCACCTGCTGAGTCCTGAGATCTCAGCAATGCCTCTCTGTCATAGGGTAATATTAGCCATGAAATAAACCACACCCGGCCCTCCTGTTCATTAAAAGGCTGTACAGCAGTGCTGAGGTCCTTAGTTCATGAAACTGGGTGGTGTCTAGCGATATCCTTATAAGACATGGAAGCTTGCACTCCCAGTATGAAAAGAGTCTCTAATTTCCTTATTGCAGTTGAGATGTGACATCTCTAGTCACATGAGTCCCACTTACCCCTCACTAATGGTAGTGGTTATTCCCTATTCACTATAGATGACATTCAAGTTAACCCCACTAGTAGTCTGAGTCTCAGGAGTCCTACTCCGACTCTTCCAAAAGTCAAAAGTGCTCTTGCGCCTGAAGCGCTATGTGGCAGAACAGATTGCCCTGGGGCCTTCCAGACCTGCGATCGGTCTTAGCCTCTCCTGCAGGAGTTGTGCTATCCGAGTCTCCAAGAGTATTTCACTCTCACATGTCGCAAAGGGCTGCAGCGGCTTCTGTCTGTGAGTAGCACTCGCGGCTCTGTAGAGGCAGTGGTCGGGCATACATGACGCTTCCTCTGGTGAGAAGGTAAGTTCCTCTGATCCTTCTCATAGGTGGAGGGGGGATTGCTGGGGTTCTGATCCAAAGTTTAGGCTCCAGCACACACAGGTCACCACTGCGTCCTCTCATTTCGATGACGGTGGAGCCAGGCAACGTTCCTTGTTCTTCATGGTGACCCCCTCTTGCATATGGGGCCCCCAAACTTACTCTGTACTTGGCATGGCAGTAAGTTCCTCATGGCACGACAGTCCTGCAGTCTTCACAGCGCCCTATAGCATACAGGGTCCCTGACTTCAATCTGCACATGGGCGATGAACCGATTGGTGCAGCAGCCGTCTACTGTTATGAGCCCCAATGTACCCCAATATAGGCCTAGTTAGCTGCACGACCTTTTACCTACATTTGCCCTACCTTGCCCAACATAAAGGTTCTGGCGTTGACCTTTTACCTAGTTATGTGCCGAATAAATGTTGTGTTTTTTCTCGAAAACTAGCATCATTTATTATGCATGAGGATTCTTAGTATTATATCTTAATACTCTGCCTAGGACATGCACAGCAGGATTACCATCTTCTGTATAATAACTCTGTACAAACGTGACCGCTATCGTCATCCTTGAATGACAGACCCACCATACCATTAGACATCTAGGTAGAACCCCTGAGCGTATCGCTCGGGGTATAAAAGAACCAAAACTTTACTGAGCAACCAGAGGAGAAGGTTCCACGCTGACACGAGACACTGAAGTCCCTGCACGCAGAAAACTCCAGCACGCAGTGGTCTGACATCCCTTACGGTGTGTCCAACTTGAGACCAAGGCGGGGTCCTTCATTGTCTCCCATCAGGTAATGGGGTTGGCTCTGAGTGTACACTTAGGTACACTCAGAGAGGGTTTGCATCTAAGGAGTATGCTTGATTACTGTCATGTATCTATATGCCTGCATATATTTACTGTTTTAGCACCATGGTAGAATTCTACCCTTTATTTACTCTATCGGTGCTTGTAATCTTATATATCTGTTTCTGTCTAATGATTGCTGCAGCAGACATGTTTTATACTAGAATGATGCTGGTTCAATAAATGCTTATTAAAAACGTCCCCATCGTTTAATCTGGGTATCTCACTAAGACCAAGTGAGCACGAGTGACTGAGCGATAAGTATGGTACTGTTTTCATGATCCCTCAAGGATCAAGGGTTGTCATGTTTGATAGTTGTCAGAAACTATTCGCTCCTTGGTAAAGTTAGGGGGCTTATAGTGACACTGTGAGCTAGCTGGTCTAAAGGCTAACATATCCTGTGGGGGTGTCTGGAATCAGTCTGGACACCAATCCCCTAGTTTATGTTGTCTAAACACGCAGATCCTATGTATTTTTAGGAACCACACGACATGGCGCTGTCAGCGTTGGTTTGGCTCTTATTTAATGGTCAAATCTGAGTAGTACAGTCGTACTTTCTCAGAGACCCCTGCTCACATTTACCCAGAGACGTCTGTGGTGGGAAGGAAAAATCCGCTGCAGACGAGTAGTTATATCCTATGTATTGGCTGTAGGTTTGTTCAAGCTTGAAGGATTATAGTTCCCTACATTGTGCATAAACCTTATCTCTTTTTCGTAAATACTTCCTCTCATAATGTCTCAGAAAGGAGACGCTGGTAAGAGTGGTGCTAGTGTGGACGAAGCAGAGCTTGAAGGAGCTCTTAACATTTCAGAAAATTGCAGAAATGCCCTTACTATGAAATTAGCAAATTATGGTCTCTCATCATTAGGTGGGACTGTTGCCTTTGTGATTGAGGCACACGAGGCATGCAGGCCAGAGGTGTTTTGGTTCACTGACAGAATATCGACCCCCAAAATATCCCCATACACAAATATCGAGTTTTTAATATCGATGGCAAAAATATCGACATCCTATATTTATTATTGTAAATACAAAAATATCGGGAAAAAAATATCGATGTAAAAATATAGTTGTACAAAATATCGATTTTAATATATACATAACAAATAATATTAAATATATAAAAATAAAACTAAATTTAAAACAATAAATTAGATTTAATATACATTTTAAGAAATATAACAAATACATTTAATTTAAAAATTTAAACATACTTATATAAAATGTAATATATAATATATATTTACTTTAAAACCATTATTAAACTATTTATTTTATAATTGTATTTATAAAAATGTATAAATAAATATATATATAAATACACGAATAACATAAAATCTAATAAAAAAATGTATGTTATACATTAAAACATTAAACTATTTAAAAGTCTTTAAAATTAAATTTTCAACTTCAGTGAATGCAACAGTAGATAAAGTGTTGGATAGCGGAGGGGTAAAAATGACTATTTCCACTCCAGTGAGTGCAACAGTAGGGAAAGTGCTGGATAGCGGATGGGTAAAAATTGATATTCCCACTCCAGTAAGTGCAACAGTAGGGAAAGTGTTGGGTAGCGGAGGGGTACAAATTTCTATTCCCACTCCAGTGAGTGCAACAGCAGTGAAACTGCTGGATAGCGGAGGGGTAAAAATTAATATTTCCACTCCAGTAAGGGCAACAGTAGGGAAAGTGCTGGGTAGCGGAGGGGAAAAATTACTATTCCCACTCCAGTGTGTGCAACAGTAGGGAAAGTGCTGGATAGCGGAGCCGTAAAAACTTACTATTCCCACTCCAGTGAGTGCAACAGTAGTGAAAGTCCTGGATAGCGGAGGGGTAAAAATTACTATTCCCACTCCAGAGACTGCAACAGTAGGGAAAGTGTTGGATAGCGGAGGGGTAAAAATTACTATTCCCACTCCAGTGAGTGCAACAGTAGGGAAAGTGTTGGATAGCGGAGGGGTAAAAATTACTTTGGGTAAAAATTACTATTCCCACTCCAGTGAGTGCAACAGTAGGGAAAGTGCTGGATAGCGGAGGGGTAAAAATTACTATTCCCACTCTAGTGTATGCAACAGTAGGGAAAGTGCCGGACAGCGGAGAGGTAAAATGTACTATTCCCACTCCAGAGAGTGCAACAGTAGGGAAAGTGTTGGATAGCAGAGGGGTAAAAATTACTATTCCCACTCCAGTGTGTGCAACAGTAGGGAAAGCGCTGGATAGCGGAGGGGTAAAAATTACTATTTCCACTCCAGTGAGTGCAACAGTAGGGAAACTGTTTGATAGCGGAGGGGTAAAAATTACTATTCCCACTCCACTGTGTGCAACAATAGAGAAACTGCTGGATAGCGGATGGGTAAAAATTAAGATTTCCACTCCAGTAAGTGCAACAGTAGAGAAAGTGTTGGATAGCGGAGGGGTAAAAATTACTATGGGTAAAAATTACTATTTCCACTCCAGTGTATGCAACAGTAGGGAAAGTGCTGGATAGCGGAGGGGTAAAAATTACTATTCCCACTCCAGTTAGTGCAACAGTAGGGAAAGTGCTGGATAGCGGAGGGGTAAAAATTACTATTCCCACTCCAGTGAGTGCAACAGTAGTGAAACTGCTGGATAGCGGAGGGGTAAAAATGAATATTCCCACTCCAGTAAGTACAACAGTAGGGAAAGTGCTGGGTAGCGGAGGGGTAAAAATTACTATTTCCACTCCAGTGTGTGCAACAGTAGGGAAAGTGCTGGATAGCGAAGGGGTAAAAATTACTATTCCCACTCCAGTGAGTGCAACAGTAGTGAAAGTCCTAGATAGCGGGGGGGGTAAAAATTACTATTGCCACTCCAGAGACTGCAACAGTAGGGAAAGTGTTGGATAGCGGAGGGGTAAAAATTACTATTCCCACTCCAGTGTGTGCAACAATAGGGAAAGTGTTGGATAGCGGAGGGGTAAAAATTACTATTCCCACTCCAGTGTGTGCAACAATAGGGAAAGTGTTGGATAGCGGAGGGGTAAAAATTTCTATTCCCACTCCAGTGAGTGCAACAGTAGGGCAACTGCTAGATAGCGGATGGGTAAAAATTAATATTCCCACTCCAGTAAGTGCAACAGTAGAGAAAGTGTTGGATAGCGGAGGGGTAAAAATTACTATGGGTAAAAATTACTATTTCCAATCCAGTGTATGCAACAGTAGGGAAAGTGCTGGATAGCGGAGGGGTAACAATTACTATTCCCACTCAAGTGAGTGCAACAGCAGGGAAAGTGCTGGATAGCGGAGGGGTAAAAATTACTATTCCCACTCCAGAGAGTGCAACAGTAGGGAAAGTGTTGGATAGCGGAGGGGTACAAATTTCTATTCCCACTCCAGTGAGTGCAACAGTAGTGAAAGTCCTAGATAGCGGAGGGGTAAAAATTACTATTCCCACTCCAGAGACTGCAACAGTAGGGAAAGTGTTGGATACCGGAGGGTTAAAAATTACTATTCCCACTGCAGTGTGTGCAACAGTAGGGAAAGCGCTGGATAGCAGAGTGGTAAAAATTACTATTCCCACTCCAGTGAGTGCAACAGTAGGGAAAGTGTTTGATAGCGGAGGGGTAAAAATTACTATTCCCACTCCAGTGTGTGCAACAATAGGGGAAAGTGTTGTTTAGCGGAGGGGTAAAGATTTCTATTCCCACTCCAGTGAGTGCAACAGTAGGGAAACTGCTGGATAGCGGATGCGTAAAAATTAATATTCCCACTCCAGTAAGTGCAACAGTAGGGAAAGTGTTGGATAGCGGAGGGGTAAAAATTACTATTTCCACTCCAGTGTATGCAACAGTAGGGAAAGTGCTGGATAGCGGAGGGGTAAAAATTACTATTCCCACACCAGTGAGTGCAACAGTAGGGAAAGTGCTGGATAGCGGAGGGGTACACATTTCTATTCCCACTCCAGTGAGTGCAACAGTAGTGAAACTGCTGGATAGCGGAGGGGTAAAAATTAATATTCCCACTCCAGTAAGTGCAACAGTAGGGAAAGTGCTGGGTAGCAGAGGGGTAAAAATTACTATTCCCACTCCAGAGAGTGCAACAGTAGGGAAAGTGTTGGATAGCGGAGGGGTACACATTTCTATTCCCACTCCAGTGAGTGCAACAGTAGTGAAACTGCTGGATAGCGGAGGGGTAAAAATTAATATTCCCACTCCAGTAAGTGCAACAGTAGGGAAAGTGCTGGGTAGCAGAGGGGTAAAAATTACTATTCCCACTCCAGAGAGTGCAACAGTAGGGAAAGTGTTGGGTAGCGGAGCGGTACAAATTTCTATTCCCACTCCAGTGAGTGCAACAGTAGTGAAACTGCTGGATAGCGGAGGGGTAAAAATTAATATTCCCACTCCAGTAAGGGCAACAGTAGGGAAAGTGTTGGATAGCGGAGGGGTAAAAATTACTATTCCCACTCCAGTGTGTGCAACAGTAGGGAAAGTGCTGGATAGCGGAGGGGTAAAAATTACTATTCCCACTCCAGTGAGTGCAACAGTAGGGAAAGAGTTTGATAGCGGAGGGGTAAAAATTACTATTCCCACTCCACTGTGTGCAACAATAGGGAAAGTGTTGGATAGCGGAGGGGTAAAGATTTCTATTCCCACTCCAGTGAGTGCAACAGTAGGGAAACTGCTGGATAGCAGATGGGTAAAAATTTATATTTCCACTCCAGTAAGTGCAACAGTAGAGAAAGTGTTGGATAGCGGAGGGGTAAAAATTACTATGGGTAAAAATTACTATTTCCACTCCAGTGTATGCAACAGTAGGGAAAGTGCTGGATAGCGGAAGGGTAAAAATTACTATTCCCACTCCAGTTAGTGCAACAGTAGAGAAAGTGCTGGATAGCGGAGGGGTAAAAATTACTATTCCCACTCCAGAGAGTGCAACAGTAGGGAAAGTGTTGGATAGCGGAGGGGTACAAATTTCTATTCCCACTCCAGTGAGTGCAACAGTAGTGAAACTGCTGGATAGCGGAGGGGTAAAAATTAATATTCCCACTCCAGTAAGTGCAACAGTAGGGAAAGTGCTGGGTAGCGGAAGGGTACAAATTACTATTTCCACTGCAGTGTGTGCAACAGTAGGGAAAGTGCTGGATAGCGGAGCCGTAAAAATTACTATTCCCACTCCAGTGAGTGCAACAGTAGTGAAAGTCCTAGATAGCGGAGGGGTAAAAATTACTATTCCCACTCCACAGACTGCAACAGTAGGGAAAGTGTTTGATAGCGGAGGGGTAAAAATTTCTATTCCCACTCCAGTGAGTGCAACAGTAGGGAAACTGCTGGATAGCGGATGGGTAAAAATTAATATTTCCACTCCAGTGAGTGCAACAGTAGGGAAAGTGTTTGATAGCGGAGGGGTAAAAATTACTATTCCCACTCCAGTGTGTGCAACAATAGGGGAAAGTGTTGGATAGCGGATGGGTAAAAATTTCTATTCCCACTCCAGTGAGTGCAACAATAGAGAAAGTGTTGGATAGCGGAGGGGTAAAACATACTATGGGTAAAAATTACTATTTCCACTCCAGTGTATGCAACAGTAGGGAAAGTGCAGGATAGCGGAGGGGTAACAATTACTATTCCCACTCAAGTGAGTGCAACAGTAGGGAAAGTGCTGGATAGCGGAGGGGTAAAAATTACTATTCCCACTCCAGAGAGTGCAACAGTAGGGAAAGTGTTGGATAGCGGAGGGGTACACATTTCTATTCCCACTCCAGTGAGTGCAACAGTAGGGAAAGTGCTGGATAGCGGAGCCATAAAAATTACTATTCCCACTCCAGTGAGTGCAACAGTAGTGAAAGTCCTAGATAGCGGTGGGGTAAAAATTACTATTCCCACTCCAGAGACTGCAACAGTAGGGAAAGTGTTGGATACCGGAGGGTTAAAAATTACTATTCCCACTCCAGTGTGTGCAACAGTAGGGAAAGCGCTGGATAGCAGAGGGGTAAAAATTACTATTCCCACTCCAGTGAGTGCAACAGTAGGGAAAGTGTTTGATAGCGGAGGGGTAAAAATTACTATTCCCACTCCAGTGTGTGCAACAATAGGGGAAAGTGTTGGATAGCGGATGGGTAAAGATTTCTATTCCCACTCCAGTGAGTGCAACAGTAGGGAAAATGCTGGATAGCGGATGCGTAAAAATTAATATTCCCACTCCGGTAAGTGCAACAGTAGAGAAAATGTTGGATAGCGGAGGGGTAAAAATTACTATGGGTAAAAATTACTATTTCCACTCCAGTGTATGCAACAGTAGGGAAAGTGCTGGATAGTGGAGGGGTAAAAATTACTATTCCCACTCCAGTGAGTGCAACAGTAGGGAAAGTGCTGGATAGCGGAGGGGTAAAAATTACTATTCCCACTCCAGAGAGTGTAACAGTAGGGAAAGTGTTGGATAGCGGAGGGGTACAAATTTCTATGGGTAAAAATTACTATTTCCACTCCAGTGTATGCAACAATAGTGAAACTGCTGGATAGCGGAGGGGTAAAAATTAATATTCCCACTCCAGTAAGTGCAACAATAGGGAAAGTGCTGGGTAGCAGAGGGGTAAAAATTACTATTCCCACTCCAGTGTGCGCAACAGTAGGGAAAGTGCTCGATAGCGGAGCCATAAAAATTACTATTCCCACTCCAGTGAGTGCAACAGTAGTGAAAGTCCTAGATAGCAGAGGGGTAAAAATTACTATTCCCACTCCAGAGACTGCAACAGTAGAGAAAGTGTTGGATAGCGGAGGGGTAAAAATTACTATTCCCACTCCAGTGAGTGCAACAGTAGGGAAAGTGTTGGCTAGCGGAAGGGTAAAAACTACTTTGGGTAGAAATTACTATTCCCACTCCAGTGTATGCAACAGTAGGGAAAGTGCTGGATAGTGGAGGGGTAAAAATTTCTATTCCCACTCCAGTGTATGCAACAGTAGGGAAAGTGCTGTATAGCGGAGGGGTAAAATGTACTAGTCCCACTCCAGAGAGTGCAACATTAGAGAAAGTGTTGGACAGCGGAGGGGTAAAAATTACTATTCCCACTCAGTGTGTGCAACAGTAGGGAAAGCGCTGGATATCAGAGGGGTACAAATTACTATTCCCACTCCAGTGAGTGCAACAGTAGGGAAAGTGTTTGATAGCGGAGGGGTAAAAATTACTATTCCCACTCCAGTGAGTGCAACATTAGGGAAAGTGTTGGATAGCGGAGCCGTACAAATTACTATTCCCACTCCAGTGAGTGCAACAGTAGTGAAAGTGTTGGATAGCGGAGGGGTAAAAATTACTATTCCCACTCCAGTGTGTGCAACAGTATGGAAAGCATTGGATAGCGGAGGGGTAAAAATTACTATTCCCACTCCAGAGACTGCAACAGTAGGGAAAGTGTTGGATAGCGGATGGGAAAAAATTACTATTCCCATTCCAGTGAATGCAACAGTATGGAAAGTGTTGGATAGCCGAGGGGTAAAAATTACTTTGGGTAAAAATTACTATTCCCACTCCAGTGTATGCAACAGTAGGGAAAGTGCTGGATAGCGGAGGGGTAAAAATTACTATTCCCACTCCAGTGTATGCAAAAGTAGGGAAAGTGCTGGGGTAAAATGTACTATTCCCACTCCAGAGAGTGCAACAGTAGGGAAAGTGTTGGATAGCGGAGGGGTAAAAATTACTATTCCCACTCCAGTGTGTGCAACAGTAGGGAAATTGTTTGATAGCGGAGGGGTAAAAACTACTATTCCCACTCCAGTGAGTGCAACAGTAGAGAAAGTACTGGATACCGTAGTAAAAGAAATTACTGTTCACACTGAAACACTTAAAAATATATATATATTAAAAAATCAAAAATATAATACAAATTCTTTATCAATATTTTAAAAATGTAAATTAAATAATTGAAACATATAAAAAGAACACATATAACAATAGTAATTACATATAACAAAAACTTACAAATACTATGGGGTCGATTCCGATTCGGGCCGGAAAAAGCACCGACCGACTCGGAGCCGGAAAAATTACCGACCGACACGTACCAGTGGCGCCCGACACGCCAAGTACGATGCAAGCCGCGATAAATCCGACCGACACGTTAGGAAACCAAGCCGACCGACCGAGCCGCTCGGAAAATAGCAATCCGGCCGGAAAAACACGCTAATCCAACCGACCGACACGCACCCGGAACAAATCCGACCGAATCGTACCCGCCAACTCCAAACCGCAAAGTACGATGCAAGGCGCGAAAACACGACCGAGTCGGACGGAGGACAAGCCGTACGACCGACACGCATACAAAACCGAGCCGAAGCAACACAATACACCGCGACCGACGCGTACGCAGCATACAAAACTGCACAAACACAGCGTGAACGAAACGGAAAACACCGTACGAGACCAATGCAGGGTCCGACTCGGTCACAAGAACGTTTCCAACATACACAAACAGCACAAAGGAAAAATCAACCAAAAAAAGGCCAAACAAGCAATTACCAAGCCAATAAATACTGGGGGGGTGGGGACAGAGAACAAAGACACACCCACAACTCCACCTATATAAAGGACACAAATCACAACCATGAGCCTTTGCAAATGCCATTCCACTGCCAGCACCCAAGAGAAAGCAACCACACACCCACAGCTCATCCCTCACACAAGCCACACACCATCAGCACACCAACAAATACCTACCTCACATACACCCAGCAAAACACACACTCACACACCCTCACCTGCACACCAACACACACATCACTCACCATCACCACCCATCACCATGCCCCCAAGAAGAATCACAAGTTCCTAGATTGTGAATTGGAAGTCCTGGTAGACGAGATCCTCAGGGTAGAGCCACAGCTGTTTGGCACATTGGTCCAACAGACCCCCATGTCGCAGAAAACCAAGATGTGGGAGAGGATCATCAACAGGGTGAACGCCCAATCACCATGTCGGCGCACAAAGACCGACATCCAGAACAGGTGGTATGACGTGCGCAGGAGGGTACGGAAACTGCTGAAGCAAGACTACATCAACAGCCAACACACCGGCAGTGGCCCTCCTGCCAAGCCAATATACCTCAGGCCCTGGGAGGAGAAGGTGCGGGCCATCCTACCGCCAGTGAGCATATATGGACTAGAGGACATCCCAGAGCCTGGTGAGTACACAACAAATGTACACAATATACTGCCACAAAACACACACACATCACTGTCAAGGGGAGAGTCAAACCATGCACTCATAGCAATCACACAGCAACCAGAACAGAATCATCCCAAAATGTGTATGTCAGTCAGAGAAACACAACACATGCCATCAAAAAAGTCACATCCAACTGTGCCAACACATGTACAAACACAACCACAACTACAGCTAGGCAGTGGCACAAATAGAACTAACAAACACATCCACACATGTAGCCACCACAACAACACCAACACACAGTGAAGACCACTCAAAGGAAGGAATTCTGTGTATGCTGGCCAAGTCAGTGTAGCCAATAGCATCATGGGAGTCGCAGTCACACATATTGCCCGCCCCAAAACTGTCCCATCAACACCACCATGAACCATGCGCACATCACAGGGAGTGGAGAAGGACTCACAAGATGGCTGACACTGGCTACTGCTGTGGGGAGCACAAGGCCCTGCTGGCAACTGTGCACCAACAAACAGCAGGACACCACTGAATGACATCCTGAGAGACAACTTCCACTCCCTGCAATGCAAGCACGTTCCATGGTGGGATATCTGGCTGGCTGGCTGGGTGGGAAGGGGGACTTGCAGCACTGACTATAGTCACCAGCACCTCCCCTCACACCCCCCCAACACAAACTCCACAGTACCCACCTGGTAGAATGCAATGCCCCCATCCTAACACAAGATCCCACAAAGCACCACCACCCTGGGTTATGTTGTGTGAAGCACAGGGACACTCTTGGGACTCTTAGCCAAACAACTGCCAGGACAACACTCCCAGCCATCCTGTCAGCACAGCCAGCCCACCCCACAGGAAGCAGAGTCAAAAGGAAGGAAGCATGGGCATGCTGGGAAGGGGGTGGAGGCAATAGCATGATGGGAGTCGTAGTCACAGACATTGCTCACCCCCACAACTGTCCCATCAACACCACCCTGAACCATGCTCACATCACAGGGAGTGGAGAAGGACTCACAAGATGGCTGACACTGGCTACTGCTGTGGGGAGCACAAGGCCCTCCTGGCAACTGTGCACCAACAAACAGCAGGACACCACTGAATGACATCCTGAGAGACAACTTACACTCCCTGCAATGCAAGCACGTTCCATGGTGGGATATCTGGCTGGCTGGCTGGGTGGGAAGGGGGACTTGCAGCACTGACTATTAGTCACCAGCACCTCCCCTCACACCCCCCCCCCAACACAAACTCCACAGTACCCATCTGGTAGAATGCAATGCCCTCCATCCTAACACAAGATCCCACAAAGCACCACCACCCTGGGTTATGTTGTGTGAAGCACAGGGACACTCTTGGGACTCTTAGCCAAACAACTGCCAGGACAACACTCCCAGCCATCCTGTCAGCACAGCCAGCCCACCCCACAGGGAAGCAGAGTCAAAGGAAGGAAGCATGGGCATGCTGGGAAGGGGGTGGAGGCAATAGCATGATGGGAGTCGTAGTCACAGACATTGCTCACCCCCACAACTGTCCCATCAACACCACCCTGAACCATGCTCACATCACAGGGAGTGGAGAAGGACTCACAAGATGGCTGACACTGGCTACTGCTGTGGGGAGCACAAGGCCCTGCTGGCAACTGTTCACCAACAAACAGCAGGACACCACTGAATGACATCCTGAGAGACAACTTACACTCCCTGCAATGCAAGCACGTTCCATGGTGGGATATCTGGCTGGCTGGCTGGGTGGGAAGGGGGACTTGCAGCACTGACTATAGTCACCAGCACCTCCCCTCACACCCCCCCCCCCAACACAAACTCCACAGTACCCACCTGGTAGAATGCAATGCCCTCCATCCTAACACAAGATCCCACAAAGCACCACCACCCTGGGTTATGTTGTGTGAAGCACAGGGACACTCTTGGGACTCTTAGCCAAACAACTGCCAGGACAACACTCCCATCCATCCTGTCAGCACAGCCAGCCCACCCCACAGGGAAGCAGAGTCAAAAGGAAGGAAGCATGGGCATGCTGGGAAGGGGGTGGAGGCAATAGCATGATGGGAGTCGTAGTCACAGACATTGCTCACCCCCACAACTGTCCCATCAACACCACCCTGAACCATGCTCACATCACAGGGAGTGGAGAAGGACTCACAAGATGGCTGACACTGGCTACTGCTGTGGGGAGCACAAGGCCCTGCTGGCAACTGTGCACCAACAAACAGCAGGACACCACTGACTGACATCCTGAGAGACAACTTACACTCCTGCAATGCAAGCACGTTCCATGGTGGGATATCTGGCTGGCTGGCTGGGTGGGAAGGGGGACTTGCAGCACTGACTATAGTCACCAGCACCTCCCCTCACCCCCCCAACACAAACTCCACAGTACCCACCTGGTAGAATGCAATGCCCTCCATCCTAACACAAGATCCCACAAAGCACCACCACCCTGGGTTATGTTGTGTGAAGCACAGGGACACTCTTGGGACTCTTAGCCAAACAACTGCCAGGACAACACTCCCAGCCATCCTGTCAGCACAGCCAGCCCACCCCACAGGGAAGCAGAGTCAAAAGGAAGGAAGCATGGGCATGCTGGGAAGGGGGGTGGAGGCAATAGCATGATGGGAGTCATAGTCACAGACATTGCTCACCCCCACAACTGTCCCATCAACACCACCCAGAACCATGCTCACATCACAGGGAGTGGAGAAGGACTCACAAGATGGCTGACACTGGCTACTGCTGTGGGGAGCACAAGGCCCTGCTGCCAACTGTGCACCAACAAACAGCAGGACACCACTGACTGACATCCTGAGAGACAACTTACACTCCCTGCAATGCAAGCACGTTCCATGGTGGGATATCTGGCTGGCTGGCTGGGTGGGAAGGGGGACTTGCAGCACTGACTATAGTCACCAGCACCTCCCCTCACCCCCCCCAACACAAACTCCACAGTACCCACCTGGTAGAATGCAATGCCCTCCATCCTAACACAAGATCCCACAAAGCACCACCACCCTGGGTTATGTTGTGTGAAGCACAGGGACACTCTTGGGACTCTTAGCCAAACAACTGCCAGGACAACACTCCCAGCCATCCTGTCAGCACAGCCAGCCCACCCCACAGGGAAGCAGAGTCAAAGGAAGGAAGCATGGGCATGCTGGGAAGGGGGTGGAGGCAATAGCATGATGGGAGTCGTAGTCACAGCCCTACATCCCCCACCACATGGCCCAGCAAGCTCACACTCACGCATGCACATCCCACAGAGAGTGGAAAGGCCCATCAAAGATGACTGACACTGTTGCTGTGTCGTGGGGAGCACAAGGGCATGCTGGGTACTGCACACCAACCAACAGCAGGACACCACTGTCAGCCATCTTGCCATTGCCCTCACACCCACACCCACTGAACTCCACACAAAAGCAAGTAAGTATGGGAATGCTGACAAGTGGGGTGGAGGCAATGGCATGATGGGAGTCGTAGTCACAGACATAGCTCACCCTCACAACTGTCCCATCAACACCACCCTGAACCATGCTCACATCACAGGGAGTGGAGAAGGACTCACAAGATGGCTGACACTGGCTACTGCTGTGGGGAGCACAAGGCCCTGCTGCCAACTGTGCACCAACAAACAGCAGGACACCACTGACTGACATCCTGAGAGACAACTTACACTCCCTGCAATGCAAGCACGTTCCATGGTGGGATAACTGACTGGCTGGGTGGGTGGGTGGGAAGGAGGTCTGGCTGTCAACCAAACACAATCAATGCAGACCATGTTCACACCCCAGAGAATACATAGAAATGCCCAAATAATGCAGGATAATGTGCCACACCAATATCAACCCCTGACTGTGACGACTTAGGACAATACAATGTACAGGCCCGCACCCCGAGGCACAGTCACAACTGTCAGGTGTGTCAACCACTGATGCCTGCAGAAACATGACATACATTGTTTGTGTCTCCCAAAAACAGGTGATGATAGGGACACAGCAGCAGACGCTGAGGAGTCCCAGTCCCAGGCTCAAGAGGATGCCGAGCTCACTGGCGTCGTACAGCCTCTGTCCTCCTCGGACGATGAACAACCTGGCACATCCGGTGCAAGTCAACATGCTGCACCAGCAGGACCACCAGCTGCAGCACCAGCAGGTCCACCAGCTGCACCCCTGCACCCACCCCTCCAACGACTGTCACCACGAATACCATCCCTGCCGACATGGACGGAATAAGGAGCAACACCAGCGCAGTGACCCTGGACCAACCTGGGGCCATGGACACCACCACCACCACCAACCCCCAAGGTGGACCAGGGTTATCTGTGCGTGCCACTGCACACACTGCACATGTCAGCAGGGGTGGTGGGAGGGGTGGGAGACAGAGGTCGCTGCTTGCAGACGTTGCTGGTGTGCATGATGACCCACAACTGGTACGCATAGCTGATGCGTACCAGTCCCTTTCGGGGGGGGGGGGGGGGGGGGGGGGGGGGGGGGGGGGGGGGGGGGGGGGTGACTATTATTTGTTGGTATTTATTGATATT